>CM031957.1:1803197-2060697 GCA_018749465.1 Paracanthobrama guichenoti | reverse complement strand
ACCATGTCACAAAGCTCGAATCATTTCAAATTGGTTTCTTGAACATGACAATGAGTTCACTGTACTAAAATGGCCCCCACAGTCACCAGATCTCAACCCAATAGAGCATCTTTGGGATGTGGTGGAACGGGAGCTTCGTGCCCTGGATGTGCATCCCACAAATCTCCATCAACTGCAAGATGCTATCCTATCAATATGGGCCAACATTTCTAAAGAATGCTTTCAGCAGCTTGTTGAATCAATGCCATGTAGAATTAAGGCAGTTCTGAAGGCGAAAGGGGGTCAAACACAGTATTAGTATGGTGCTCCTAATAATCCTTCAGGTGAGTGTATATAGTATGTAATATAATTTTTATTATATAGTATATAGTACATATATAATATAATATAATATAATATAATATAATATAATATAATATAATATAATATAATATATAATTTTTTTGGCATAACAGGATTTAAATAGAATTTGGTGATCCATTGGTTTTCGGCCCAGGGTATAATAATACATTTATTATTATCACTATTAATAATAATTCTTAAAATATTGCATGCCTAACAGAATAGGCTCTTTGAAGGAAAAATACTGAGATTTGTCTTCCACATTGCTACATTGTTTCAATAAGTTAGCACTTATTTTCCTCTCAGGAGCAACAATCTACTGGAGAGCGGGGATAAATACAACTTCAATGAAGACGGCTCAGAGATGACAATACTAGATGTGACAAAGTTGGACGAGGGAGATTACACATGCATTGCTTTAAACAAAGCTGGGAAGAGCGAACAAGAACTTAGCCTCAAAGTCTTTGGTAAGAATCCATGAGAGATGGAGTCTCACAGGAGTCTAGAGATTTGACAGCACTTTGTCAATGCTGAAAATTCAAAAAAAAAAAAAAAGAAAAAAAATCTGTGTTATTCTACAGAAGAAAAAAAAAGTGTAGTTGCATGACTATGTTGTTTTAAGAAATAGTCTTAAGAATACCATAAGAAATAGTCCACTGCCTGTTTTCTTTCTTCTGTGAAAGGCGTTTTTAAAGAGGTTTGTTTCCATTGAACATTAAGTAAATTTTAAATGAAAATGAAATAAACTTTCTTCTGTGGAACACAAGGGAGATATTTATATCCTTCATACAATGAAAGTGAATAAAGAAGTCTAAAAATTACACAAATTCACTTTAGAAGTAGGCGTATGATTATATTCCAAGACTTTTGAAGTCAAGACTGAAATAAATTGGTCTTAAATTGCATTCATCCAAAAATAAGCTAAATAATTTGCAAGAGACATGAAAACCATTTTTATCATTGACTTCAAATTTGGCCTGACATGTCTTCACATGCCATTTTTGAATTATCATCCTGCAAAACATATTTTGTGTTCCACAATGAAAGTCATATAGGGTTTTCAACATTAGACTGAATAAACAAAGGATATTATTTTGGAGTCATCTAACCTTTTAAAATGTGTCCTCTCAGTGCAACCCAAAATCACATATTTGGAAAGCCAGTCTACCACAGAAATGGACGAACGAGTCACGTTAACGTGCGAGGCCACCGGAGACCCCACGCCCACCATTACCTGGAGCTTCGGCGCCCGGGTCTTCACAGAGGGAGAGCAGGTAACACCAAACGCACAGGCATGGGCTCTCCTCACTGGTTAGAAGAGGGACCAGGGGCTAGAAGTGTAGCATTCATCACGGTCGAACGCACAGACAGGCAGCAGCTAGTTCAATAATGGAGTCGTGGTGCACCTGCCTCTGGCTGTTTCATGCATACAATTCTTTTTGTCTGCAGGAGCACCAAAAGAGGATTTATCAGGTATGAGATCAGAAGGTCAGGTATAGTAACGAGCCACTTAGATGTTTCTTAATTCCAATTTTTCCAAAAATGGCTCTGATGTTGTCTGCATTCTTAAGACGTTTGCTAATCGACCATCTGGTGTTTCGATTTCCTGAAGTTCTTCAAGTCATGATACTATCTGCAGTTGTTGATATGTGCAAAAGATGTGCATGGTGGTGAAATTGCAATACTATTGCAACGGTTCCTGACAGGAAAAGTGATGATGGATGAGCTCTAAAAATTGCCTTACATTTGCTCGGTTCCACAACCTAGTGCGCTGCCTACAGAGGCTGCTTTGTGGCTTTGTGCTTTTTTGGCACCATAGGCCCGCTCCTGACGCTAAGGCTGTTCCAAACGCCAGGTAAATGAATTATGCTGCTGCCTAAGATACCTTGATTTAACCTGATTCTAAGGCAGCACAGCATTTCTTCTTTTGCAGAAAAGGCATTACCAGAATGCATTGCAATGAGCTCAGTGAATAATAAATCCAAAATTGTGGAGAAAAGATTCATTATAAATATATTTCAAATATATAGTGTTGTTAAAAGAGTCATGACATGTTTTTTTCTTTTAGTTATTTTAAAGGGGTCATGAATTGAGAAATCCAACTTTTCATTCAGCCTTTGACATATAAAAGTTAATCGTGATATAAGAATATCCTGTAAGTTTCGGAGCTGAAAACTTCCTTGTTAGTCAAAGAAACGCTTTTATTGACACCAGGCCCAGCAAACGAGAGATCTCAGAATGTGCCCGGCTGTGACGTCAGAGTGTGGTGAAACACCGCCTCTGCAGAAGAAGATCAACGCCAACTTCATCACTGCCTGTTTAGCCCCGCCCACCGATTCGTGCATGTAACATAGGCCAAGTGTTAAACCAGATCGAGTTACCAAGCAATAAACATATTGTGCAGTGCCTGGGCTCGACAGTAATGCAACTTGTAAGTAACTGTGTTCATTCTAATGCATGATCTGAAATGTGATTCATGTACAGTCAGATGTTCTTTGTCGGTGTGTCAGTCAATCAAACCAGTGACTAAACGTCAACTTGCGTTGTTTCTCCTAGTAGGGTGAAAATAATCTGTTATTTAACGGTGATTCAATTTTATAAAGTAAGTGATCAAAGAAAGCTCCCTTTGCAATCGCTGGAGCTGTCAATCAGCTGTGTAAACAGAGAGAGTTTATCAGTGACGCGTTTATCAGTGACTCCTGTTTTATTCAACGAATCTCTTAACTATATCATGTTTGCACTGTTAGTGAAGATGAAAGCATTCTTTAGTGTACAGAAACTGAGTTGCAATGATGAGATCACTGCTTTCATGCACTCAGCATGTCTGTGATCGGCTACAAAGATCAACCTTTCATGCCCATGATCTAACTGTAATGCCATAGATCTAAATGTAATGCAACACTTTTCATGATTAGTTAACCATGTAATGGAACTGTGATAGTAAAAACGCGTTAAAAGAGAGAGTAATACTTGAATACTATTTCAAATGGAAAGATGTCAGCCAATCACAGCAGTGGGCGTTTACACTGAACTGTCACAGCAGACACGCCCCTTAAAACAGAGCGTTCAAACAAGAGGGCTAAAATCAGGGTAGGAAAAATGCCATTTATTTCTAAATTATGAAAATTTTTGATGTAAAAAATATTCTAACATTATAAGTGCACCCCATGCAGTTCATGACTCCTTTAATATGTTCCTTGAGGTTCACTTCTAATGTTAAAGGCACAATATGTAATTTGCGCCGCTAGATGTCACTTATTCAAAACAAAGGCGTAGCTTGATGACGCCTTGATTTGGCGGAATCATGAGAGTCGTTGTCTTCACCTCTACAGCCAGAGGAAAAGAATCCAACATGACTTGGGCAAAAAATAATATTCATGGATGAGTGAATGTATTAATGATTTATTAGCGTTACTGTAGTATGAAGCAAGGTGGAGCTGAAAGCCGTTGGAGCGGAACGAGGCCGCTGGAGCGATTGCTAATGAGAGACGAGCGCGACACACGGCTCGAGAGCAGACTTTATTATGCCGCAGACGAGCGCTTCCGCTTCTTCCGTGCATGTGTATGTGGGGTAACACAGCGCTGCTTTTTTCATATTACATACATTTGAGACACGGTCCGTGTCCTGGTTAAAATGTCTTATTTCTCTGGATTTAAACATTCTTGGAAGCATTTGTGATAATGTAAGTACACAAGTCAACAAATTGTTTAACATTGTTCTAGTGGTTTTTGGATATTTATTGGATATCTTACATACTGTGCCTTTTAATAAAGTTTTTTTGCACAAAAAATAAATATATATGTGGAAAAACCTTTCTGAAATGATCTGTTTTTAAGGGGTGGCTCCTTTAAGGCGTGTCCGTAAACAGCCACTGTTATGATTCGCTAACGTCATTACATAAGAAACCGTATCAATGGCCACTCACTTGCAGGATGTTTTACAAAGACCTCTTACTTGTCAAAAGTTCAAGGCAAATTTGATTTCTCATGTCATGACCCTTTAAAAATTAGAACAATTAAAAAAAGCATTCAATATTTATGCGTGCTATGTCTTTTTATGCTTTTGTTAGAGTATCGCACCATTAGCTTATCAACATGCTAATGTTGTTATTTTATGTTATCGAAGTGTAACATTGTTGTTTTATTATTATTATTTATTTATGTCCTTTTGTCATTTCTTCTAATCTTTTTTTTTTTCTTTCTATTTATTAGCATTTAGGCTTAAATTATTTTTACTTATTTAAATGTTTTTAATTGGCAATTTAAATGCCTCAACTTGAACTTATTTTCTTTCTTGTTTTCTATTTTCTTTCAGATTTTTATTTTTATTTTTATTTTTTTCTTCCTCCCTTTTCCTTTTCCTCCTTTTTCAGTTAACAGTAAAGCAGCCCACTAGATTTTGGAACAGAGCCATTGTCCTCTATCCTTGAGATAAATACAAAATAAGCTTGATTTTTATCATGCCGAGTCACCGTCATCACAGGGTTCCTGAAGGAGCATTTTTATATAAGCGCTTTGTTGGACCGCTTTGTCATTTCCTGTGTCTTCTTGTCCAGTCTTGCTCATCTCATGTGGGTGTTGGGTTGTCACGATTGCCAGCATCTCTTCACTGGCCTGTGTTGATAACCATGTATTTTTTTTTTCATGGTTACAAAAATGATTAGCAGGTTTCTTTGGCTGTATTGTTTTTTTATTTATTAGCATCAAGTATGACCAGCTGTCTCTGTTGATTTATCTTTCAGTCAGCATGAAATCAAAATTGATTTTACTTTTTTAATAAATATTCCTGGTTTTATTAGTCATGATTTATCAGTGTATGTTATTTCAGAGGGTTAAAAACATTAAAATGGAAAACTTTGCTCTGCTTAAAATATTTAGTTAGTTTTGTTATTTTGCTTTTTTGTCCACCAGGAAAATATAAATCAATAATGAAATAGTTATCAGGCTTGAGTGTATTTATATTTATAATCAAACAGTGATGTACTATATAAACAACAAATAATAATATTTAAATATTATTATATATATATTATTATAAATATATTAAATATTTCTGATCTCTTGATCTTATTTACTTTCCCAATACATATTTCTGGTTTTATTGTGTATGATTCATCAGAGCGTGTTGAAAGAAAAAAAAAAGAAATGTATATATATATATATATATATATATATATATATATATATATATATATATATATATATATATATATATATATAATTCATCAGGAAAATATAAATCAATTACCAAATAGCCATCAGGATTTGAGCGTGTTTATATGCACAACTAAACAGTGGTGTACTAAATACACAACAACAAATAATATTTCAACATTTTTGGGCTGCAATCAAATCCCACTCTGCGTATTCTTTCCCTTGTTGAGGAATCCGAATCGCTCAGAAATGTCACATTACTGAAGTTAAATGAGAATACGGTTTCATGCTGGCTTTACCTAAGCGGTCTGGAAAAAGACAATCAACAGTTAGTGTTTTTCACGCGTGAAAAGCAAATTGCCGTAACACTGCTAATTATTTTTGAATGTGTCACTTTGCTGTTTCAACAGTGCTATACAGAACATCACATGCTTGAAGTGGGACTTTTGAATTTTTTGTTTGCACAACCTTTTTTTTCACTGGGTGCTTCAGATGAGCAATTCCTTTTTAATAACTCAATGTCATGCTATAATTTCTTTGCTTGCGGATGTGAGAACGGTTTATAGAAAATATTTACTAGACCTTTAGATCTTCTTGCTCTGCATGATGCATGTTTCTACCTTCCCGTGCCCTCTTTTACACAGCTGTGTGTCATGTATTACATGAGCACTTGAGCTTCCTGCCGTTTTAAAATGAATGTTTTCTCCCTCAGAAAGGCCTAGCTCATATCTTATCTTCTGATTGTAATAGTTGGGTCAATAAAAAATGAGTTGAGGACTGTCATATATTGCAGTCTCTGGGCCACTTACCAAGGTGCCAGACAAATGAGCGGGTCATAAAAATGGCAGGGTAGAAGCGCCGCAGGGCGATAAAGAATTGGCCACGGACCACAGCTTATCACAATCCGGTTGAAAGACAAGAGGAGAATTCAACCTCTGAACAAGAGCCAATACATCAGCCACTTTTTGTCTTGTCTTTTCTCAGTCGTGCCTCCCTTTCTCGGTCTCCTTTGTGGAATCTGTAGAACACATTAAAGGGATAGGGAACCAAAAATGAAACTTCTGTCTACTTTGTTCACCATTGTGTTGTGCCAAACCTGTATGACTTTTTATTTGGCTGCTTGAATATTGAGCAGACTGTTCAAGCTGCTGCTTTGCTTACAGTGAAACACTGCAAATAATCATTTTCATATTCGTATAATTAATTTAAAACACAAAATATAACAACATTTGAGATGTGTGCTTAAAACAATAAAAATAAATATATTTGCCAATATGTTGCCAAATATTAAACTTATCTTGTATGTATTGTATATGCTATATATTTTCTATAAAATACTATTTTATTATTTTTAATAATAAGACTACTTTATTAATTCACAATCTTTCCTCCAAATCTATTTTGTTTTATGTTTTAATGATGTTTAGGTATTTTTAATGGAGAAACTAGACATTTTGATCAAAAGTGACACTAAAGACTTTGGTTACAAAGGATTTTTATTTGAAATGAACGCTTTCCACAATGAAATATTAAGCAGCACAACTGTGAATGTCATGAGCATGAGTAAATAATCAGAACACGTTATTATTGGCTGAACTGTCCCTTTAACAAATGAAGACCAGTAGTAAAACGGACACAGACTAGTGTGGTAAGCTCACGCAGTAAAAAAGTAGTTTCATTACTAAACCCCACAGACACACTCCAGAGAGAGCAGGGCATGTGTAGGGCAGCTCTTGTTTTCAGACACAATGCTCTTTCAGATCAATGCCCTCTGGTTGTGCCGTCATTGATAGCTTTGTCCATTCGTGCCAGTGACCCCACAGCGAGTGAAAAGCGACCTATTCCCTGAGCTTGGTAAACAGCGTTTCCTGGCAAACTGTGGCTGATCGGATGAAACCGAGATATGGAAACTGTCCCTCTCATGGTATTTCCACTGGAGCGTAAGATTTTCACAGCGGCCTTATTGATATTTACTGTCCTGCAAGATTATAGTGATCTTCCAGGTTATCAGATTATCAGTGTCTGTGGCACATTGCTGATTATTGCATTTCTGATTAAAGTTGTTGATGTTGTTCAATTCAGAAGTCCATTTCATCTGTTGAGATTAATGAATTCATTGTATTATAAAAATACAGTAACTTTAAAGGGTTAGTTCACCCAAAAATTACCCTCACGTCGCTCCAAACCCGTAAGACCTTCGTTCATCTTCAGAACACAAATTTCTGACCTCTCCATAGACAGCAACGTCAAGGCCCAGAAAAGGAGTAAAGACATTGTTAAAATAGTCCATGTGACTCCAGTGGTTCAACCTTAATGTTATGAAGTGACGAGAATACTTTTTGTGCGCAAAAACAAAAATAATGACTTTATTCAACAATTTCTTCTCTTGCCTTTTAAACACGGGCACACGCCGGCTTACTATTGGCCAGCTTCTGCATTACTTGTATATGTTGTTGTGCTCACGTGAAAAGCATCGACCAATAGTGAGCCGCCGTTCTGACTTAGAACCCGGAAGCTGTACACTGTTTACTACATCAACAGCGTAGGAGACTGACACAGACGAGAAGAAATTGTTGAATAAAGTCGTTATTTTAGTTTGTTTTAGCCCACAAAAGAACATTAAGGTTGAACAACTGGAGTCACATGGACTATTTTAACAATGTCTTTACTCCCTTTCTGGGCCTTGAAATCGGTTATGACATTGCTGTCTATGGGAGGTCAGAAAACTCTCAGATTTCATCAAAAATATCTTAATTTGTGGTCTTTTGGGTTTGGACGGACATGAGAGAGTAATTAATGACAGAAATTTCATTTTTGGTTGAACTAACCCTTTAAGAACCAAATTGCAAAATGGTCTCGTTCTGACATCATCAGGTTTCTAACAAAAAGACAGATTCAGAAATTTGGTTTGCCTAGTCACGATTTTAAGGAGAAAGCAGAATAGATGTTGTTGTTATTATTCTCTTTCTAACAACATAACACTAACTATAAGAGTAAAATCAGCGGCTGTTTCTGACTGTGCATGCAGCTGTTGCTCTGCATGTCCTCCCAAATAAATGAAGTGAGCAGTGTGGAGTGGAAGCAGACTTCCAAGATTTAGCTTGGAGCCTTTTTTCAAAGCAGCAGTGTTTTCTCTTGAACGTCCTGTTGCCACTCCACCACAAGTATGAGAGGTTAAGAGGCATAACGTGTTAGAAGCCAAAAATGCCCTTCCAGTAAAAATTCACTGCATATTTATGCTGTTAATAGACTGCTAGTAGTCACACAATGTGCAATACTATTGAAAAGATAACCATCAAAAATATAATTGATAAATAAATATTATAAATTTGTCATTCTATTCTTACGAACACTACTGTTTAAAAGTTTGGTGTCAGTAAGATTAAAAAAATCAGTAAAGATGCATTAAATTGATCATTAAAATGACAGTAAATGCATTTAGACTGTTACAAAAGATTTCCATTTCACATAAATGCTGTTCTTTTGAAATCTATTCGTCAGAAAATCCTAAAAATAAATGTATCATAAATATATTAAGCAGCACAGCTGTTTTTAGTACTGATAATACTAATGTTTCTTGAGCAGCAAATCATCATATTAGAATGATTTCTGAAGGATCATGTGACACTGAAGACTGGAGTAATGATGCTGAAAATTCATATTACTAGTAATATTAAGTTTTTTCTGTATTTCTGATCAAATAAATACAGCCTTGGTGAGCAAAAGAGACTTCTTTCAAAAACCTAAAAATCTTAATGATTCCAAACTTTTGAACAGTATTGCACTATTCTCCCAAATGATCCCAACAAGCAGCTACATTTAATTAAGAAGATTCCTGATCATTTCAAATTAAACTTGATGTTTTGTGCATCATTACTAGTAAATTATGAGTGTTTGCGTCTTTAACAAAAATATTTAATAATTAAAAAAATGAATATGACCCCATTAAGAAAGAAATGATTTTTTGGCACTCTCATGCCACTGTCCCATGTGTGCTCCAGACTCCTTCACTGCACACAACTTTTCTTTTGCGTTTTATAATTAACACCTCATGCATTTGGAAATAGCCTCATGGTACCGCCAAAACACAATGTGATCCTCGAATTAGCTTGGATTTAATGTGCGTTATTGAGGAGTTCATAAACTCTTACTTGAATAAGGTGCCAAGTTCTAGATCTGCTAGATGCATACCTGCGATTTGTTCATTTGAGCGATCAGAGCAGGCCCAAGGCGTCGGGCACCTGATGTAATCAGAATGATCATCATGTAATAATGTCAACAATAATCGGAACATTTCATTTACATAAGCAGCTTGTTCATTTTGTTCTGGTACTTTATCAGGCTTGAAAATATCATTCAAGTATTCGTCATTAGCCTAGGGCTCTAGTTTATACTAAGATATTAACTTTAATTAGTAGCAATTACACAGCGTTGCAGAATAAAAGGCATTGATCATAACTGTTTATCCCATGTGGGTCTCCAGGGAGGTAGTTAGCCAAATGAAAGCTGCAAGTCTAGCAGACTCAGCCTGCTGTCATCATAACAACCCTGCAAGGTTTTGTTTTTTTTGTGTGTGTTTTTTTTTCTGTTGCTCTAGCAAAATGACTTGCGCTGTTCAGTTCTTGCCTTTTTTGTTGTTGCAAGCACAGTACAGAGAAGCATTGGCGTGCTCAAGTGCACTGAAACCCCATTCACGCCGCCAGCGACATGATCCCATTCATATTCAATGGAGGGCTTGCAACTTCCGGCGACACGAGCAGCAGTGACCATTGGCGACAGAATGTAGGCGTGTCAAGCAACGCAAGTCAAGCGACAAATTTCACTTTTTTTCACGAGTTTCCCAAGCGACAACCAATAGGAGTGAAGACTAAGGGCGTTTCCACACCTATAGATCATTTGTTTTGTTCCGAAACAGGGACTTAATTTGTTACAATGTTGCATTTTCTTCTTGGTTCAGTTCCCTTTCACAAGGCAACATTTCAAAGTGTACCAAAATGTGTTTATGTAAGTCACATATTAGTACAACTGTCCTCTTATTAGTCAGTTTCCTCTGCGACATCCATCAGGATGATTGACAAGTTCGCTCCATGAGCTTATTGTGGTTTTATTTGTAACTGTCAAGACGCATGTAAGCACTATACAAATGTAGCCCTCATATTCCCGCTGTTAAATTATATCCCACATTCACATTAATACTGCAGCTAATTCAAACACGCTCTCTCTGCATCTCCCAGTGCTTTCTAGAGGTTAACTGTTTCAAGACGCGTTCAAAGACACGTTCTTGCAAAGAGAAGCACAATTACACAACATTTTAAGATGAAGAGGGACTCTTTTGGTTTTCAACTGTGATAACTAATGTGCTCACTCACAGAATCAGACACTATTGCTCTTATAGCATATTTACTGTTATAAATTATAATACCATTTGGTCCGTTGGGTCGGATTGCTTTCACACCTCAAGAGTTAGTTTGCAGTCAGGCCGAGACCACCTGCTTCAGGCGGTCTCGGAGCGATTGTTTTGGTGCGGATCCGAACATGATTGCCGAGTTCACATATGCCTAAACCAGTGCTTCTCAAACTTTTTTGGTTATGCCCCCCTTTCAATCTATGAAAAAATGTGGCACCCTCCCCCCAAATCAAATAATTTCACACAAAAATTTTTTAAAAAAAATAATGCATTTTTTAAAATTAAACATTTTGAAATGACAATTGTGTTGCTGTTAAAACTGATCAGGCACATGCTTTAACTGTCCTTGTTAGAGAAATTTGTACTTATACTTTTATAATGGCTATTATTGATCACGCATAAACTGACATTTAACAAAAAGAGACTGGGTTGTGTTTTATGTCATATTTAGTTTTATTACAGTGATAATCATATATGCACACTTATTGTCTGAACCACATATTAATGTTTAATGTTTTTTAAATGTAAACGAAAAGAGGCAGGGTTGTGTTTTATATTTCGTTTGTTATTAATATACATGCAGTGAAGATAATCAATATGCATCAATATGAAAATGAAAAGAGGCAGAGTGGTGTTTTATGACATATTTTGTTTTATTGTAGCCTAAAATACACATACAGGAGTGAGAGCGAGCTGAGTGACGCTATCAAGAACGCTGCTGTTCCATTAGTAGAGTACCAGACTTGTGTCCTCCCGTCTTCGGGAATTCGTTCTCCTGAGTCGAACTTGGGTGCGAGACAGGCGGATCCATCCAGGCTCAGCTCCTGGAGCGCCTTAAACACGCGTCTATTTAGCTTCAAACTCTCGTTTTATACACTGTGGAGGAGCGAGTGGATTCAAAATGTTCAAGCGTCCAACTAGATGCGATAGACTTTGATAGGCCCAAATTTGACGCTTTATTCGCATTCGGTGTGAACGCAGCATAAGACATAGGAGGCCAACCACATTAACAGTGAAGCCGAGAGCAAGATATGCCTCATCATATTTTCTGCATTTAGCCAGCACCTGCCTGAGATGTCTGTGAGACCTCATCTACTGCTTTTCTCTTGCCTTTTATAAACCGATCCATCTTCCATGCGACGTCAGTTTTTTTTATGTCCCGCGTCCCCCCTGCAGTACCCGTGCGCCCCACACTTTGAGAATCACTGACCTAAACGAACCGACCCAAGGGAGAAAACACACCAGGTTCCAAACGCTCAGGTGTGAAAGCACCCTAACAGTGAAGCTCACAAGTCTCGAGTGCAGGCAAGGCAGGACAGAGTTTCAGAGCGATTTTACAGTTTTATATGATTTGACTATAACCACATACATGAATATAATAAAATGATGTGTGGAAAACTAACTGTCTGCAGTTATAGTGAGTTTGATTCATACATTCCTGTATGAATGTAATAGCTTTCCTGTAGCTCAAACAATAAGAGTGTGGCGCTAGCAACGCCAAGGTCATGGGTTCGATTCCCAGGGAAAGTAAGAACTGGCAAAAAATGTAAAAATGTGTACCTTGAATGCAATGTAAGTCGCTTTGGATAAAAGCGTCTGCCAAAGGCATAAATGTAAATGTACATTGATAGTTTCTGTGTAAGAAATAAGGTATGAGTGTGCTGTATTGTATTGTATTGTGCTGTGCTGTATTGTGAATAAGTCACCGCTGAAGGACGTTGTTGGGCATGACACGAGGCGGAGTGCCCTTCAGCCGTGACTTATTCACAATACAGCACTAGCCTCGAGTACCTTATTGCTTTTATAAAATGGTTACCACACTACAAATATTAAAGCTAAATGTGTATCAATGCAACTTTCATGAAGAAAAATCTTTAAAAGCCTTCCTTCCGCTGGAAAAAATAGTCCTTGACCGTGAACAGCAACAGAGGCAGGGCCGTAACCACCATAGACATTGAGGGGACAAGTCCCCCAAAATCATTAGAAATGGCCAAATTGTCCCCTAAAATATTTGATATTCTTGATGCTGCTCTGCTGTAATCCATTACACACCGCATTTTTACCTATTAGGTAGGGGAAAATAAGAGTGAATGTATATAACTACAGTAGAACTGGAACGTTTACCATTCTTATTTCTTTTTCTTTATTTCCTTAAATCCCTTTTAATCCCTTAATAATTGAATTCCTTTAAATAAACCAATAAGACCCCATGTCTAAGTCATGGTTACGGCCTTGAACAGAAGTTACATTATTAGGCCATATAATGAGTGAGTCAGTCAGAAGCGAAGACTTTTATATTGAAAGGACTGAAACATGTTGTGAACACGGAACAAGGCGCATCTGACAAATCCTTTGACTAGCGCTGTCAGTGACAGGACACGGGAAAACCCCTTAACTGTTAAAAGGACAAGATATTGCAGCGGACATTCAAACAGATTTATTATTATGAACAAAGGACTGACCTGGATGGAAAATGCTATAATGCATTAAATGCTATATGCAGGTAATACACTCGGTCACTCTCACAATAATACAGTAAGCTTCAATGAACAATATCAATTGAGAACAAACATATGTTTACATTTTTAAGAGTGGTTGCTAAGGGTATTGTGTAGTGATGCACAGAATAGTTGAGTGAAGCGGTCATAGCTGTGTTTTATCGTGAATAAAACACAGCTATTGACCAATCAGAATCAAGGACTGGAACTAACCGTTTTATAATGTTAATTATATGATGCAGTGAGTAGTTTAGCACTGCTGCAATTCATATTACAGTTTCCCCTGCATTATGTTGATTATTAGGCAGAAGAAAATGGATTACTTGTCAAATTCGTATGTCGCTGGCAGTGTAAACAGGGCTTAACGCAGACCATTTCAAGCATTGTTCGATTAGTGCAGTGTTTTACTGTTCTTCTTGTGTTTTGTCTGGTGACAAATCTCAGTGTGTTCTAGCATGTCAAGTGGTTTCCTGTCCATTGCATCGTGTTACTAAGCATGTGCACGCTCAGCTTCCACGTGAAGTGATGTGAAAAGAACTTCAGCCACTTTCATAGGGAAAGTGTTTGCATGAAGTGTTTATCTGTGTGGTATGAAAGCATTCCATGTATCCCAAATGATGTGGTCCTGTTCTCTGCAAATTGAAAAGAAGTTATTACTTACAGCATTTTTTTAATAATATTGTTATTAGATTTTTTTTTTTTTTTTAAAGAACTCATCCTTTTTAAGCTCTGTAAACATATTTTTATCTAGTTTTCCAGTATATATCTAAATACCCTTAAAACAAAATCTATTTTCTTGAGAGGCAAAATCATAGATCGTAGGACTTGTTTAAACCTTGCTACATTTTGTTTGTAAAAAAAAAAAAAAATCAATTTGCCCATGGGGTAATAAAAACACACTTAATAAAAATTTTATTCTATGAAAATAAAAAAAGTCTTGTCTTGCAGTTTTGCTTTTCAAGTTTATATTGTTTTAGGATGTTTAAATGCTTTTTACTTCAAATTCAAGACTTTCACAATTATTAAGAAACAATTTTTTTTCCATATGCTTTTTCATAAAGCAACATGTATTTTATATTTATAAAAAATATATATATTTTTATAAAAGATGAATGTGTAATCAAATTTTTATTTACCATAATAAATGACCAGCCTATTCAAGTCTGTTTAACTGAATGAGTGAGTAATGTTAAAAAAATAGCAAACCAATTGAACATTTAATCTGCTTTTTTTTTTTTTTTATATGCATCAATTTGTAATATTTTTAGCTCATATGCTTAATCAGTAAACATGTCTTTAATATGCAGTGCTTTTGTTGTCAATAACAGAGGATTCCTTCTAAAGGACGGCTTTGCCTCTTTGTGTTGTGTTTTGTCTGTTCTTTGCAGGCCTCTTGGACTCGGCCCGAACAGCACAAGGTAGAGATTTCATATCCATGACTCCATAAACTAAATTATGAAGATAGCCATCAACTCCATAAACCTCCTCTTTCCTATCAGATCAAATCTCTGAAATCTCATCAGATCCATCAACTGAATTATGATGACGGCTTTGTTTCACCTGAGAGTGAAATGTAGTTGTAGTTTTCACTTTCTATTCAGTGCATGGCCTCTTTTTTTCATTCTGTGTCTAATCAATCAAGTCATTATGACATCGTTTTATTCCATTATGACATCATACGGCTGCATTCTTAAAGTAAGAAAAAAAAAAAAAAGTTATAATGTCTGATCATGTTATTCTTTCTTTTTTTTCCAAAGGTGTTATTGTGATGGATTTTTCCTTTAAGTATTTAATGCTGCACAAAATGCTTTTGTTGTTGTTCACACCGAGACTTTTCCTTTCCCGCCCTGACAAAAATAGACATTTGAGCAAACAACCTTCATCCAAGCTTTGCAGAAGGCTGGCGTGCATTATTAAAAAGACCTTTCTGCTGAAGACTATGGCTCTAAAACTTTAATGATATAACGTTCTCACGTTGCAAATGAATAAATAGAGCTTTATCTTAGAAGAATGGGAGTTAAAGTCAGTTGAATGTGCTGATTGAAGTGTATAGCTGTTTGTCATAGAGATTCAAAGATACGGGCCACGATCTGACTGACCCCTGTACCACAGTAACCAGAGTCAAGTGACTAGAGCACGTCCCATGGCACATGGGGTCACTGTCTGGCCATTTGACCACAGCAGACAGGGGAAACTGTGGGAAAGAAGGCCGGAAGTGGGCTGGACGGGGTTCAGCACTCCCATTAGGGGGTTATTCAATTAGCCCAGTCAGCTCTGCTGGGTGGCTGTTGGGTGGTTTTTGCATGAAAAGGCTCAGCATTATGTAAGTGTGACTCATTCCTGGGACAACACCGGCATAATTATTGTCTATGAAACGACTCTTCTGCCGAGTTCTTTCATAGCAAAGTTTGTGCAACGGGCAGCGGCTGACCAGAAATGTAGAAAGAGGAGTTTTTTTCAGTTCCAAGTGGAGCGGGGAATACTAATGTTGTGCTTGATGAAGTCTTCCAAACTTCAATGCATTTCCTGTCCTCATTACGGTCCTGTCTGAAATTGTGTGTGTCTTTGAATGTGTGAAAAGAGAATGTGAGTTCATTCCACCCATTCTAAGATCTGTTCAACCCAAGTATTCAGTTTAATGCACTGCAAAATAGTCTTTCTCTTTAATGCACAATATTTAAATAGCTGGAACAAATCACTTCTTCACTTTTCTTTTTATCCACTAATCACTATATATTATACATACATGCATGTAAAAATACTAACTTTTACAAGTTTGGGATCAGTAAGATTTATTTATTTGTTTGTTTGTTTGAAATTTAAAAAAGTTAGTTATTTCTATTATTAATAAATGTTTCTTGAGCAGCAAATCATCATATTAGAATGATTTCTGAAGGATCATGTGACACTGAAGACTGGATTAACGATGCTGAAAATTCAGCTTTGAATCACAGAAATAAATTACATTTTAAACCATATGAAAATATAAATATTTTTATTATTTTAAAGCTGCTGTCCGTAGCTTTTTTCGTGTTCAAGATTTACAAAAATTATATAATGAGAATGTACAATATGAATCCATTTTCCAAACCGTGTTTTTGTCTTACCCTGAATCATAATGGGACACTTATAGTAAGTGTTTATATTGGGACTATTTCAGACCGGTCTGGTAGGAACCGCTGCGGAGGAGCACAGTCCCTGCGTGACTCGCCATCAACATAAACAGAGAGAAGTAGCTCCGGCTGCAATGTTCTTCTGCAAGACACATGCAGTTCTGTTTATTAACCACTAGAGTGCAAAAAGTTACGCACTGCAACTTTAATCATAATAATATTTCACAATATGACTCTTTTACTGTATTTTTTTTTTAAACAAATAAGTGCATCCATGATGAGAATGAGAGACATTTCTTTAAAAAAAAAAAAATTTACAGAGCCCAAACTTTTGAACGGTAGTGTATATAATCTGTATTTTGTCGTTTTCCAGTAATTATCTAAACATCCTTACATTTGTAAAATTGTTTACAACATCTTTTCTCAAATCATCCCGTGGGCAAGATTAGTCTCCTCCACAGGCTGTATCCATGTGTTTGACACCCCTGCTATATGCAAATTGCGCAGTTTTTGAGGAAACGTTGGTTATAGATGTCACTCATCTTCATAAGATCCACAAGGTTAAGTAGAACAGCAAGCTAAAAGAAAATGCAAGCGTGGCATGTTAAGATCTATGCTTGTCTTTAAAATGAGCACTGGGGCGTTGTAAAATGGTCCAAGCCAGCTGAGATCATGTGACGTAGCTTTTGATGAAGTAACAGCGATGTACAAATGGCTTCCCCTACCTTATGTTCTGCATTATTTATGTTCCCACCTCACATCTTCGCTCCAAAGACTCAGCACATAAAAGACTCTTATTTATGTCTGCTGTACACCAAACCCTTTTTTTTTTCTTTTCTTTTTTTACCAGGTTTGCTCCTCTGATATGTTTCAGGACTCTCATACTCAAACACAAAGAATTGTTCAAATGGCCATTTCTCTGAAAGTAGAGAACTGTTTTTTTATTTATTTTTTTATTTTATTATTTTTGAAGTGGAGTTACTATATAATGCATTTAGAAAGATAATAGCAAACTCGTTTATTAATATAAAGGAATAGTTAACCCATAATTAGCATTCTGTCATCATTTATTCATCTTGATGCATGTTCCAAAAGTCCATGAGACTTTTTCGTTCTTTAGAAAACAAAATGCTTTGAGTTGCTTTTCTCCTTAAAATAAAGCATGATGTGACCAAAAGCTCCAAAAATAAAGCATAAAAGCACCATAAAAGTACCAAAAGTTTATATGTGTCTTTCTTAGACTATATTTCAATTCTTCTGAAGCCATAAAACTACTTTATATGGTGCTTTTTTTTTGTCCTTTTTGGAGTTTGACAGCCTGTGGTGCTGGAAAAAAGAAAGCCATACAGCTTTAGAATGACATGAGGGTGAGTAACCGATGACAGGATTTTCATTGAGGGAGAACTATTATTTTAATGGCTGAAGGAAGTGAAAAATATGGATTTTCCCTTCTTGTCTCTGTGTTCAGAGTCCTGATGGTGAGGTGTTGGTCCGCAGTGACGCCCGTGTGTCTTCTCTCACCCTGAAGCACACTCAGTACACTGACGCCGGCGAGTATCTCTGCACTGCCCGCAACGCCATCGGAGAGACCTCGCAGCCCGTGTATCTGGAAGTGCGCTGTGAGTCTATAGTATCTGTAGCCTCATTAGCTTCTATCAGTCATACTGTTGGTTACCACACAGATATGCCTCAAAGGCATATGTATAATTCACAGCAGCACTGCTGCTCGGCTGCAGTCCAAAGATCATATAGCAACTCAGTAGAGAATGGTAGTTAATGAATCAAAACTAGAGCCACCCCCACCCAACATTATCACCCCCTTCCCCACCACAGGACATGAATGATATGAAAACAGCCTCCCAACAGACTTAAATCATGCTGTGTCCTAACCAAGTGCAATGTGACAAGGTTTTGTGTGTCCACATTGAGTGTGAAAACATCTAGGGATGTCAATTGAGGAATTTTCATAATTGTTGTTATTGTGAATAAATCATAAATCTTAAATCATAAATTCAATTAATATTAGGGATGCACATGCATATTAAAATTCTTACAGATGGCAGTATTTTTGATGTTAAGAGCAATGACCGATAACCATGGAAGCTTGTTTCCACCACAGAATTAAACATTTTGCTAAATAATTGCGAATTTTTTATCTCACAATTGAGTTTACATCTCACAATTCAGACTTTTTTTTTCAGACTTGAGATATAAACGCATAACTACGAGTTATAAAGTCAGAATTGTGAGATATAAAGTCAGAATTGAGTGATATAAAGTCAGAATTGAGTCAGAATTGAGTGATATAAAGTCAGAATTGAGTGATATAAAGTCAGAACCGAGTGATATAAAGTCAGAACTGTGAGATATAAAGTCAGAATTGAGTGATATAAAGTCAGAATTGAGTGATATAAAGTCAGAATCAAGAGATATAAAGTCAGAACCGAGTGATATAAAGTCAGAACTGAGTGATATAAAGTCAGAACTGAGTGATATAAAGTCAGAACTGAGTGATATAAAGTCAGAATCGAGAGATATAAAGTCAGAATCGAGAGATATAAAGTCAGAATCGAGAGATATAAAGTCAAAATTGAGTGATATAAAGACAGAACTGAGTGATATAAAGTCAGAATCGAGAGATATAAAGTCAGAATTGAGATATATAAAGTCAGAATTGAGATATAAAGTCAGAATCGAGTGATATAGAGTCAGAATTGAGTGATATAAAGTCAGAATCGAGAGATCTAAAGTCAGAACCGAGTGATATAAAGTCAGAACTGAGTGATATAAAGTCAGAATTGAGTGATATAAAGTCAGAATCGAGAGATATAAAGTCAGAATCGAGAGATATAAAGTCAGAATTGAGTGATATAAAGTCAGAATTGAGTGATATAAAAGTCAGAATCGAGTGATATAGAGTCAGAATTTAGTGATATAAAGTCAGAATTGAGAGATATAAAGTCAGAATTGAGTGATATAAAAGTCAGAATCGAGTGATATAGAGTCAGAATTGAGTGATATAAAGTCAGAATTGAGAGATATAAAGTCAGAATTGAGTCAGAATTGAGTGATATAAAGTCAGAATTGAGAGATATAAAGTCAGAATTGAGTCAGAATTGAGTGATATAAAGTCAGAATTGAGAGATATAAAGTCAGAATCGAGTGATATAAAGTCAGAATTGAGTCAGAATTGAGTGATATAAAGTGAGAATTGAGTTAGAATTGAGTGATATAAAGTCAGAATTGAGAGATATAAAGTCAGAATCGAGTGATATAAAGTCAGAATCGAGTGATATAAAGTCAGAATTGAGTGATATAAAGTCAGAATTGAGTGATATAAAGTCAGAACTGAGTGATATAAAGTCAGAATTGAGTGATATAAAGTCAGAATTGAGTGATATAAAGTCAGAATTGAGAGATATAAAGTCAGAATTGAGTGATATAAAGTCAGAATTGAGTCAGAATTGAGTGATATAAAGTCAGAATTGAGAGATATAAAGTCAGAATCGAGTGATATAAAGTCAGAATCAAGTGATATAAAGTCAGAATTGAGTGATATAAAGTCAGAATCGAGTGATATAAAGTCAGAATTGAATGATATAAAGTCAGAATTGAGAGATATAAAGTCAGAATTGAGTTAGAATTGAGTGATATAAAGTCAGAATTGAGTGATATAAAGTCAGAATTGCGAGATATAAAGTCAGAATTGAGTGATATAAAGTCAGAATTGAGTTAGAATTGAGTGATATAAAGTCAGAACTGAGTTGGAATTGAGTGATATAAAGTCAGAATTGAGTCAGAATTGAGTGGTATAAAGTCAGAATTGAGAGATATAAAGTCAGAATTGAGTTGGAATTGAGTGATATAAAGTCAGAATTGAGTCAGAATTGAGTGGTATAAAGTCAGAATTGAGTGATATAAAGTCAGAATTGAGTGATAAAGTCAGAATTGAGTCAGAATTGAGTGATATAAAGTCAGAATTGAGTGATATAAAGTCAGAATTAAAGTGATATAAAGTCAGAATTGAGTGATATAAAGTCAGAATTGAGTGATATAAAGTCAGAATTGAGTGATATAAAGTCAGAATTGAGTGATATAAAGTCAGAATTGAGTGATATAAAGTCAGAATTGAGTGATATAAAGTCAGAATTGAGTGATATAAAGTCAGAATTCGAGTGATATAAAGTCAGTGATGATATAAAGTCAGAATTGAGTGATATAAAGTCAGAATTGAGTGATATAAAGTCAGAATTGAGTTAGAATTGAGTGATATAAAGTCAGAATTGAGTGATATAAAGTCAGAATTGAGTGATATAAAGTCAGAATTGAGTGATATAAAGTCAGAATTGAGAGATATAAAGTCAGAATTGAGTGATATAAAGTCAGTGATATAAAGTCAGAATTGAGTGATATAAAGTCAGAATTGAGTGATATAAAGTCAGAATTGAGTGATATAAAGTCAGAATTGAGTCAGAATTGAGTGGTATAAAGTCAGAATTGAGTGATATAAAGTCAGAATTGAGTGATAAAGTCAGAATTGAGTCAGAATTGAGTGATATAAAGTCAGAATTGAATTAGAATTGAGTGATATAAAGTCAGAATTGAGTGATATAAAGTCAGAATTGCGAGATATAAAGTCAGAATTGAGTGATATAAAGTCAGAATTGAGAGATATAAAGTCAGAATTGAGTTAGAATTGAGTTATATAAAGTCAGAATTGAGAGATATAAAGTCAGAATTGAGTTGGAATTAAAGTAAAGTCAATTGAGTCAGAATTGAGTGATATAAAGTCAGAATTGAGAGATATAAAGTCAGAATTGAGATATAAAGTCAGAAGTGAGTGATATAAAGTCAGAATTGAGAGATATAAAGTCAGAATTGAGTTAGAATTGAGTTATATAAAGTCAGAATTGAGAGATATAAAGTCAGAATTGAGTTGGAATTGAGTGATATAAAGTCAGAATTGAGTCAGAATTGAGTGATATAAAGTCAGAATTGAGAGATATAAAGTCAGAATTGAGTTGGAATTGAGTGATATAAAGTCAGAATTGAGTCAGAATTGAGTGATATAAAGTCAGAATTGAGAGATATAAAGTCAGAATTGAGTTGGAATTGAGTGATATAAAGTCAGAATTGAGTCAGAATTGAGTGATATAAAGTCAGAATTGAGTGATATAAAGTCAGAAATGAGTGAGTGATATAAAGTCAGAATTGAGTGATATAAAGTCAGAATTGAGTTAGAATTGAGTTATATAAAGTCAGAATTGAGTTAGAAGAGATATAAAGTCAGAATAAAGTCAGAATCCGAGTTGGAATTGAGTGATATAAAGTCAGAATTGAGTCAGAATTGAGTGATATAAAGTCAGAATTGAGAGATATAAAGTCAGAATTGAGTTGGAATTGAGTGATATAAAGTCAGAATTGAGTCAGAATTGAGTGATATAAAGTCAGAATTGAGTCAGAATTGAGTGATATAAAGTCAGAATTGAGAGATATAAAGTCAGAACTGAGTTGGAATTGAGTGATATAAAGTCAGAATTGAGTTGGAATTGAGTGATATAAAGTCAGAATTTAGTCAGAATTGAGTGATATAAAGTCAGAATTGAGTGAGAATTGAGTGATATAAAGTCAGAATTGAGAGATATAAAGTCAGAATTGAGTTGGAATTGAGAGATATAAAGTCAGAATTGAGTCAGAATTGAGTGATATAAAGTCAGAATTGAGAGATATAAAGTCAGAATTGAGTCAGAATTGAGAGATATAAAGTCAGAATTGAGTCAGAATTGAGTGATATAAAGTCAGAATTGAGAGATATAAAGTCAGAACTGAGTTGGAATTGAGTGATATAAAGTCAGAATTGAGTTGGAATTGAGAGATATAAAGTCAGAATTGAGAGATATAAAGTCAGAATTGAGTCAGAATTGAGTGATATAAAGTCAGAACTGAGTTGGAATTGAGTGATATAAAGTCAGAATTGAGTTGGAATTGAGTGATATAAAGTCAGAATTTAGTCAGAATTGAGTGATATAAAGTCAGAATAGAGTGAGAATTGAGTGATATAAAGTTAGAAAAGAGAGATATAAAGTCAGAACTGAGTTGGAATTGAGTGATATAAAGTCAGAATTTAGTCAGAATTGAGTGATATAAAGTCAGAATTGAGTGAGAATTGAGTGATATAAAGTCAGAATTGAGAGATATAAAGTCAGAATTGAGTTAGAACTGAGTGATATAAAGTCAGAATTGAGTTAGAATTGAGTGATATAAAGTTAGAATTGAGTTAGAACTGAGAGATATAAAGTCAGAATTGAGAGATAAAGTCAGAATTGAGTCAGAATTGAGTGATATAAAGTCAGAATCGAGTGATATAAAGTCAGAATTGAGTGATATAAAGTCAGAATCGAGTGATATAAAGTCAGAATTGAGTTAGAATTGAGTGATATAAAGTCAGAATTGAGAGATAAAGTCAGAATTGAGTCAGAATTGAGTGCTATAAAGTCAGAATCGAGTGATATAAAGTCAGAATTGAGTTAGAATTGAGTGATATAAAGTCAGAATCGAGTGATATAAAGTCAGAATCGAGTGATATAAAGTCAGAATCGAGTGATATAAAGTCAGAATCGACTGATATGATATAAAGTCAGAATTGAGAGATATAAAGTCAGAATTGAGAGATATAAAGTCAGAATTGAGTTAGAATTGAGTGATATAAAATCAGAATTGAGTTAGAATTGAGTGATATAAAGTCAGAATTGAGAGATAAAGTCAGAATTGAGTCAGAATTGAGTGATATAAAGTCAGAATCGAGTGATATAAAGTCAGAATTGAGTTAGAATTGAGTGATATAAAGTCAGAATTGAGTCAGAATTGAGTGATATAAAGTCAAAATTTTGAGACAAACTCGCAATTTATTCTCGTAATTGCGAGATTCTGAGGGGGAAAAGACTGACTTTCAGAATTCTGATTTTATATCACTCAATTCTGACTTTATATCACTCAATTCTGACTTTATCTCTCAATTCTGACTTTATATCACTCAATTCTGACTTTATATCACTCAATTCTGACTTTATATCACTCAATTCTGACTTTATCTCTCAATTCTGACTTTATATCACTCAATTCTGACTTTATCTCTCAATTCTGACTTTATATCACTCAATTCTGACTTTATATCACTCAATTCTGACTTTATCACTCAATTCTGACTTTATCTCTCAATTCTGACTTTATATCACTCGATTCTGACTTTATCTCTCAATTCTGACTTTATATCACTCAATTCTGACTTTATCACTCAATTCTGACTTTATCTCTCAATTCTGACTTTATATCACTCTCGATTCTGACTTTATATCACTCAATTCTGACTTTATATCAGTCAATTCTGACTTTATATCACTCGATTCTGACTTTATATCACTCGATTCTGACTTTATATCACTCAATTCTGACTTTATATCTCTCAAATCTGACTTTATATCACCGATTCTGACTTTATATCACTGATTCTATATCACTTAATTCTGACTTTATATCACTCAATTCTGACTTTATATCACTCAATTCTGACTTTATATCAGTCAATTCTGACTTTATATCACAATTCTGACTTTATATCACTCAATTCTGACTTTATATCACTCAATTCTGACTTTATATCACTCAGTTCTGACTTTATATCACTCAATTCTGACTTTATATCACTCAATTCTGACTTTATATCACTCAATTCTGACTTTATATCACTCGATTCTGACTTTATATCACTCAATTCTGACTTTATATCACTCAGTTCTGACTTTATATCACTCAATTCTGACTTTATATCACTCGATTCTGACTTTATATCACTCAATTCTGACTCAGTTCTGACTTTATATCAGTCAATTCTGACTTTATATCACTCAATTCTGACTTTATATCACTCAATTCTGACTTTATATCACTCGATTCTGACTTTATATCACTCGATTCTGACTTTATATCACTCAATTCTGACTTTATATCTCTCAATTCTGACTTTATATCACTCAGTTCTGACTTTTATATCACACAATTCTGACTTTATATCACTCAGTTCTGACTTTATATCACTCGATTCTGACTTTATATCTCTCAATTCTGACTTTATATATTTCGATTCTGACTTTATATCACACAATTCTGACTTTATATCACTCAATTCTAACTCAATTCTGACTTTATTACTGCAAAAATTCTGAATTACGAGAAAAAATAATAATTAAATATTGTGACTTTTCAACTACTTTTTAATGTTTTATTCTGTGGTGGAAACAAGCCTCCATAGATAACTGATGGACGATATAAATGTTTACTAAAAATGAGGGGTTCAAGCGCATAGGTGTATTTCTATGGCAATATCTATGGAAAATGGCCCTCTTCCTGTCTGATTTGCGTAGAACTAGAATTTTAGATGATGGCAAAAGTAATATAAAAGTAAAAACTGAAGAAATGAGCATGCACAATTAAATATCCAGTATCTATTTTCGGCCAATATATATCCAATATGGAGTATAATACAGGTAAATAAAAAAAAATAAAAAAATCTTTAATATCGACCGATCACCTATATGTTATCAATATATATTGTGCATCCCTAATAAATTTGTTTAAGAAATGCTAATATTGATGTTTTTCAAATCCAGTGACGAACAAAATGTCCTGTTGCTTATCAAGGCTGGTTAGTGTAATAATGGTTAGGATTTACATGAAAGAGACAGAATTTATTTTCTACGATTCATATATTGCTGTAACATCAAAAATGGAGCTCTCTCTCCTTCCCTCAGTGTTTATTAATTGCAGTCAATAGCAAGCAAAGCATTACCTCTCATTTTCCCTTTCATTGTGCTCCCCCCACTGCGCCTGTTTGTATTTGTTTTCGAATTAGTGGCGGCGTATGCTGTGAAAATACAAGCCTCCCTCTTCGCATGTTTTGTGCTTTTTGTACCAGCCGTGTATTGCTGTGATGGGACTAATGACATCTGAAGCTCTGTTGAATGTGAGAACAGTATCCCAGCGGGCCGGCAGTTATTCGCACACAGTCTGTGAGGGAACGCGGGCCCGACCGCATACGTCACGGGAGCATCATGCCTGAAGTCGGCCTCCAGCATGCTATTCAGGGACGCTGCTTGGAGGAGGGGCCTTTTGAAGCCAGTGAAGCGTGATTGGCTTTTATGTACTGCCATGAACAGATGTGTTCAACATTGCAAAGTGCTGTGTTTTCAGAACCCAGGATTAAGCTGTGGACATTTTGATCTTTAACCACTTTATTCTCATCATTAAGGCTTCAAAGATAATGAGAACGGAGGCTTTGTTCTCCCTTAGCGGATGTAGACGGGCGGTAGGTAGATAATGGGTGAGCGCTACCAGCAGGTTTGTTTGTTTTTCAGTTGTATATGCTTTGCCTTTCAACACAGATGCCCCGAAAATCCTGGGACCAATAGTAGTGTACACGTGGGAGGGCAACCCGGCCAACCTAAGCTGTGAAGTGCTGGCTCACCCCAGCGATGTGTCTATCACGTGGCTACGAGACAGCATCCAGCTGCCTAACGCCAACACCTCCAATATCAAGATCTACAACAAGCCTTCTGCCAGCTACCTGGAGGTACGGCCCACACAGGCGCCTTCCTGTGAACATAATCATTCTATATACACATGAACCCAGAAGGGGAATCTAATGAAACGGACAAAGAACATGTGCTGGTTATATTATACCCCTAAATCAAAAGAAAGAAATACGATACGATACGATACGATACAATACAGTTTTGGGACTGAAGATTTTTTTCATTTTCATTATTCATCACATGCATCCTAGTGACCTGAATCTCTAAAATATTTTTATAGTTGCCTTGAAATAAGTTTAAGTATTACAGTTCCTCACTAGAGCTGAACTAAAACTAAATTAAAATAAATTAAACCTAAATAGTAACATAAAAAAAAAAATCTAAATAAATACAAATGACACATAACAAAATTACTCAATTTAATTAAAATGAAAACTAAAAAATATAAAAATAAAAACTAGTTCAAAATGTTAATAATAACTATAATAATATATACTTTAATATATACTAAAATAACACTTGTTAAATAACAGACTCCTTCAGTGAAGGTGATGTATTCATTCAGTAATTTCAGCCAATAATGTTTCTTTCCCTTTCAGCTTCTGTTGGCTCATGCAAGATTTGTTCACTTAAAAGATTTCTTCAAATATAACGATTCGTTCATCTACACCTAGTTTGTTTATTTTGGTTTGGGGGTGAAATGTGATCTGGACCTGTTTTCGTGAGCTTTATCCAGGAAGGGGTAGGGTTGCTGTAGGGCACTACCACAGCCTATGTGTCTTATCAATATTTAAGCACAGTGAGCATGCTGTCAGGAGTAAATACACATCTAATGGAACAGCAGTGGCAAAATGCACGTTTAAAAGATAAATGATGAGATAGAGACTAGAGGTTAATGCATTTACTTGATGTGTTCCAGGTCAATCCAGAGTCTCAGAGCGACTTTGGCAACTACAACTGTACTGCCTCCAATGAGATCGGGACCGAAACCAGAGAGTTCATCATGATCCAAGCTGGTCTGTTTCTCTGTATTGATCTCAAAATGTACACAATATAGTAATTTATGGTGGTAGCAATTTGAGCAAATATTGAGTGTTTAGATGCTTTTTGCTTTCCAGGTACTGTATTTGTGAATTACCTGCAATTCTAGCCTTTGTTCAATAAACTGCAATACAATAGCTCAAATTGTCCTAGTGTAAACTTTTGCTAAGCGCACAACGGCACAATCAAGACTGTATTATCGGGCATAAGCTGTTAAAGTGCAGTTTTCCCACTGCACATTGTAAAATGTCTCCCCTGTGGTGCAGATGTGCCCTCGGCGCCAGCCATCACTCAAGTGCAACCGTACTCCAGCACGGCTCAGGTGCTTTTCGAAGAGCCTGTGTCCACTGGAGGAGTTCCTGTGCTCAAGTACCGAGCCGAGTGGAGAGCCGTGGGCCGGGGGAAATGGGTGCAGCGTGTCTATGAGGTGAAAGACGGTAAGTCTGTCACATGAACTGAAGCAGTAATCCATCTGTAATGTCTACAAGTCTACAAACCAAAAAGTCAGTTAAAGAGTTAAACTCTTATTTTGGTCATTTTCACAATTTCATGGCCCCCAGAATATTTTGTTGTATAAATATCTGAACATGCAATATAATAAAAAAATGTATCAACACTTGAATGTGGGTAAATTTCATTACAAAAAGCAACATTTCGAGCAAAAAGCTGAGAAAATCATTTACACTGTCCTAACCAATTCCTGGGTCAATATTTCACTCGGTAACATTAGGCAGTTTTGATTTATATGCTGTTTAATGTTGATGATTGCATTATTTTACATATCCATCTGCTTCCATATACAAGATCGCTCGTTTCTGCTTCTTCTTTTTTCCTGTCTTTTGATCTGGAGATACTGTACTCGTTCAGGAGATGCGTAATCGCGCCCCCTACAGAAAAAACACAGAAAGCTGTAAAATCTCGTCAATGGCAGGGAAAGAATTAATAGTGGACTTGTATAGTGGAAAACAGCACTTTTAAAATAAGAAGTCAGTATAGTATTTTAACAATCACATTACAGACCTTTTTTGGAAACTATACTTTAAAAATGATTATGGAAATAATGTCACATCTATGGTCATATTAACACACTACCATTCAAAAATTTGGGGTCGATAATATTTTTTTTTTATGTTTTTGAAAAATCTCTTTAAAATGCTTTTGCTAAGGCTGCTTTTTGTTGCAAAATACAGTAAAAACAGTTATATTGTTAAATATTACAAATTAAAATAACTGTTTTCTATTTCATTATAATTTGCTTATGGGCAAAATTGGAATATTGCATAAAACATTTGCGAATAAACCAGCATTTCTATCTTGTGTTTAAGAGAACAGAGTCACTGTTGGGAAATTGTCACAAAATATCTGTAATAAAAATGTAAGTTGCTGCAATCGCCATTTTTATTCTTTTTTTTTTTTCTACATCATAAATAATTTGCGTCTCAGAGCACAATAAAAGCTGTCATGTTATCTTGCGTTGTTATCCCTCGTGTTTGGGAACGCAATCACGTGAGACATCTTATCCGCCACAACTGAGTGGATACTTTTTCTTTTAATGCACCTTTATGGAATTTATGCTTATTTTGGCGTTTCCATTCAGGTTGTTTTTTTTTTAAATGCGATATCCCAAAATGCGCATAAAAATAGGTGGATGGAAACATAGCTACTGTCTTCGTTACACGTTACATATACTTATAGTAATAACAGTAAATTGTGCATAATTACATTTCAACTAATCCTAAACCAAACGCTAGTAAATACAATATCACTGTGCTTAAATGTTTAATTACACTGTAACAAGGACACTTTAAAATGAAATGTAACGGAATGGTTATACATACGGTTTGTTAGAAATGCATTGTGCTCATGCTGCTCTTGAATGGTCCAGTAGTAATAACATGGACCATGTAATATGTTAAAGGGATAGTTCAACAAAAATGAAAATTGTTATCAGTTGTCACCCTCATGTTGTTCCAAACCTGTTTGACTTTATTTATTCTGTGTAACATAGAAGAAGATATTTTGAGAAATGTAAATGTGTTCTTTTACAATGGTCAAAAGTCAATGTTAACCAATACTACCAAAAAGTACCACACATTTTTAAAATATCTTCTTTCATACAGGTTTGGAATGGCATGAGGGTGTAAATGAGGACAGACTAGTATATATACTTTTTTACAATGATATTGAATGTCAGCATCACTGTATGCCCATAGCTTTAAATGTCAAATGTATTTCCACCATGTTCAGTGGCAAGGTTTTATGTTGCCCATTGAACACGCATGCTGTTGTTTATGAATTAATGATTGGGTTTTTGATTAAATCTGCTTCTCTCCTTCTTCTTCACAGCAGAACTGAGTTCAGTCACAGTCACTGGCCTCAAACCTGAAACCGATTACGAAGTCAAGATGTCTGCCATCAACGGCAAGGGCGAAGGCGACAGCAGCCCATCAGTGGTCTTCAAAACCGAGCATATCCGTGAGTATCACGCTTCTCTCTCTCAGGAGCACACGGTTCCATCAACAGCAGCGCAGCGCAGCGTGGCGTGACGGCCCACACACCTTATCAACCAGCTAGTGTGAAGTCTTTGGCTGACGCAGACGCTAAAAGATACAGTCTGTGCTCATGGTGTAAAGAGTAGGCCGTAATGAATATAGTTTGAATATTAACATTTCAGACCCTTGGACAATTCTCTCTGAATTTGACTGAATTACAAATCCAATGAAACAGCATTACAACATGATGTTTTATTAAAAGTTAAGTGTGTGTGTATCAACAAGGCCTTCCTTTGTGCCTCCCTCCTATAAAGGACAGTGTTTTGAAGAGCTCTTGATATGGTTGACTGGCTCACCTTTGCTCTGTTCTCATCTGAACTGAACTCTGTCGCTCAATTAGAGTAATTGTTAGCCTCTCTGTGGAATCTCTTAGAATTCTGAAGGACAACCTTTTCTAGGCGATACCTGGGTGGTATAATATATTTGCCTTTTTTTTTTTTGACAACCAATAAACAGTCCCCACTTTTCTATCCATTGTTTTATACCTTATGCAGGTTATTATTCATCAAGAGAAACCTGGTGGTCATTTTAATCATTTATAGAGGGTATGCACGTGATGTCACCGTCGGCCGGAGTGACTGCGGTAACGCCCACGGAGTGGCAAAAGGACTGAGTGGCAGCATTGGTTTTCAGAGTGAATGCTGTGAAAAACACACAAAACACATCTAAAATGGGAAAGAGCTTTGAGATTGACTATACAAATAGATTTGACAAGAATCTATTTTTACAGACTGCCGAAAGCTACAGAAAAGAGAAGCAAATGGATCACTGCAATGCACAGAAACATATGGACTCCCGGCTGCAAAACGTGGATTTGCAGTTATCATTTTGTCAATATGTTGAATTTTGGGCTAAAATCATACCCTATATATTGTATTGTTAGATATTGTGTTAACAACTCATCAATTAAATATTTACCATCTTGTATTCTGCATAATTGTTTAAATTGTAAATAAACACTGACAAAAATTATACGAGTTTTAGGGCTGGACTATATATATGATATATATATATATATATATATATATATATATATATATATATATATATATATATATATATATATATATATATATATACACACCGATCAGGCATAACACTATGACCACCTCCTAATATTGTGTTGGTCCCCCTTTTGCTGCCAAAACAGCCCTGATTGGAGCTGCAGTTTTGGAGATGCTCTGACCCAGTCGTCTAGCCATCACAATTTGGCCCTTGTCAAACTCGCTCAAATCCTTAAGCTTGCCCATTTTTCCTGCTTCTAACACATCAACTTTGAGGACAAAATGTTCACTTGCTGCCTAATATATCCCACCCACTAACAGGTGCCGTGATGAAGAGATAATCAGTGTTATTCACTTCCTGTCGGTGGTCATAATGTTATGCCTGATTAGTGTATAACATTGATATAAGTGATCACCCGGATTTAGACCTACCTATATTGTATTTAAAAAACGCGTTCACAGGCAAATATGCTTTATGTATTTCCCCGTCGTCTAAATAAGGCTCATATAAATGTCAGGAAACACAATTCCTGGCTGCACGTCAATATCCATGGATAACTGGATTGTTGGTAACTTGTAATGAACAATATAGAGTCTAACCTTTAATTTAAACTGATTATCGTTTGTTTTGTTTGCATTTCCCCTATTAAATCCAGTCATGCAGCAGCTCTTTTGCAACTCAGTCCGGCTGATGGGGCGTGTTCCGGCGGGAAAGTGACATCAATGCATACCCTCTATAGGTAGAAGCTCATGGATGTACTATTTATGTAAGCGTTCAGCACATTTATTATATCATTGACAAGAATATTAACAAAAAAATGGACACCCTTTTGGTGGATAGAAATAAAGATCACAGAGGACTAAAAATAATTTATAATTTGTAATTCAGTGCATTGAGCATGGTCGTGATGCATCACTGCATATAAATAATATATGCTTGACAGTTTTACTGCTGCTAAGCACATTCATACTATATATATATATATATATATATATATACTGGTCACACCTTTCATAAATTATTTCTTATATCAATAATTGATTCATCCACGCAAAATCTGACTGGTAAGAACAGAACATCTTGTTCTCACACAGGATATAAAATTCTGCAAACATTCCACAAAACATCAATAAAAATCAATCATAACACCGCACACTACAAGAATATTCCTGTGATTTGTGTTGATATTCTCATCATGTTTACACACCACACACATCTACACTCTTACTCCTCCTGGTGGTTGTTTGTGTGATCAGCGGGATGTTTTAGACTTCAAGAGATGTCGTTACCTCATAGTACACTCAACGCATTGTAGACTGGGATTTATTTCCTGTCAGTACACAAAACAAAACCTATTTAGTGCAAAATATCCATGATGTAGTCCAGAGAGTAATGACTCTAATTCAGGTAATGTATGAGCGATGAGAAAGTATTCCTGTCTGATCTTGTTACCGGCTTTTACCCTTTGACATTTTCAGACATATCTTTTTTTCATCCTATCATTTTATGTGATTTTCTCCTATTTTGTTTCCCATTTGTATGTTGTTGTTTCTTCCCCTTTCCACGGGATTCTTTAGGTTATTCTTACACAAGTAAGTGTTTCGTGTACCCCTGTGATCATTGTGATCATCATATTCATTTTTATACATTTTCAACATTTTATTATTTATTTATTATTTTATTATAAAGTCTAGTGGTTGTAGATTTAAAGACCCCATGAAATAAAAATGAGAATTGAGTGGCTTTAAGTCCATGTTTAGGATAAGGGCATCTGTATGTTATTGTAAAAATTGAGAATATACATTTTTGTCCAGTCAAATGCTCTTTAGAATGAGAATCCTTCTAATATTACCTGGTTCGCAGATTTAAACTAAAGGAAAATTGGACTAGTCATATGTTCTCATAGCCTGGTCCTACGTACATTTCATTTGTACAGAGAGTCTGGCCACTCTCCATTGACAAGCGTTATCTTCCTTGAAGACGGGTACTCTGTTGAAACTATTGGATCTGCCCAGAGCCACTGTGGATCTGCCATAACCAATCGCTAACGTTTGGTCGTGACGTATGTCATCTCAAACTAGCGCACGACATCAACGTCATCGTTCTTAGCCACTCCCTCTGTTCGCCGATTGGACCGGTTAAAATTTGACCGGAGGAAACCAGAGAATATACCGCAATCCCAGACGGAGTACTGAAGGAAAATTGAGCGGAAGTACATAGGAGGGCGGAGCCAGGCTAATGTTCTCATGGGGTCTTTAAGTTAATATGCTAGTTGTTTCTTAAGTTACAGTTATCAAGCGAAATAAAAGTGAACATTTTCTTTTTTCATATGCACCCTAGATGGGATTTTTCATTTTCATACTGAGGATACAGGTTTGTTATGCAGCTGTACGATGGTCTTCAATATTATTGTATTATATTAAAACAGAAACCAAAAAGATCCTTCTGTATGTAATATAAAGAGTTATATTACATTATTCTGTGGTTTTGTGGCTGCAAATGAGCCTCCAAATTCTTTATCTAGGCAACACACAGTAAATCCAATTATTAGTACATGTGAAATATTTAAAGTTGATGATCTTTGAATATTTCTTTAGAGATTGAGATGCTTACTTATCACATGCTTTATCCAAAAACTAATGCATGATCCCTAGTATTATATGAATACTTCAGTGTTTCCTCTGTTTTTCATTGAGCAATATGATTTGACAACTTTTTAGTAATGTTTGCTAAAGCAAGCATCACTATCACAGTTGCACATAAACCTGTAACGCTAAGTATTAAACTTAGATGACCATCTTATCTTGTACTGTTTTTGCTGATGAGCACATGAATAATACCTTAAATCATGTGGCCAAAAAGAGTGTTATTACTCTAATAAGCAGTAAGAGTTTTTTTTTTTTTTTTTTTCGCTTGGCAGATGATAAAACAGGCGGTTCCATAAGGACTTAACCTTAAAGGGTTGGTTCATCTAAACCTGTAACACTTTCGTTCATCTTCTGAACACAAATGAAGATATTTTTAATGAAATCTGAGCGATTTCTGTCCCTCCATTGACAGTGTATGCAACTACCACTTTTTATAAAGAGATTTATAAAGTTTATAAAGAGATTTATATGAACAGATTGAATTTAGGCTTTTATTCACTTACAAACATTCATCAACTTACGCATATGATTAATGGAAACTCAAGCATGTTTGCTTGACATGCGAGAACCAATGAGGTTCATTCTCGCTTTATGCAGCACGTTTGAGCTCCTGCAAGAACCAATGATGTTCATTCTCGCTTTATGCAGCACGTTTGAGCTCCTGCAAGAACCAATGATGTTCATTCTCGCTTTATGCAGCACGTTTGAGCTTCAGCAAGAACCAATGAGGTTCATTCTCGTGTTACGCAGCACGTTTGAGCTCCTGCAAGAACCAATGAGGTTCATTCTCGTGTTACGCAGCACGTTTGAGCTTCAGCAAGAACCAATGTGGTTTATTTTCGTGTCATGCAGCACGTTTGAGCTTCAGCAAGAACCAATGAGGTTCATTCTCGTGTTACGCAGCATGTTTGAGTTTCTGCAAGAACTAACGTTTGATGAATGTTTATATGTGAATAAAAGCATAAATTAAATCTGTTCATCATATAAAGTGATCGAGACTGTCAATGATGGGACGGAAAGCTCTCAGATTTTATAAAAAATATCTTCATTTGTATACAGAAGATGAACAAAAGTCTTACAGGTTTGTAACAACACGAGGGTGAGTAAATGATAACTTACCCTTTGAGAAAGGGACCCAAGCCATATCTAGAGAACAGAATGTCATATAGACTTGGGGGTGGGCCCTTTTTGAGTTGAGAAACCATTTAGAACCACTTAGCAACCACCAAGAACATAGCAACACACTGAAAACCAATAAAACGATAATAGCAGCCACGTAGCAGAACACCCTTATGTTGCATGTTTTGTATAAGCAAGTACCACTCAAAAAAGAAATCAGACCATATGCTCAGTCTCTCAGAGGAAACCTGCTCAGTGTGTTTCTGCTTCTGTGCTCAATGTTGTGATCTTTGTGATTTTAAAACCATTTTGATTTGCTTGGTTTTATGTTTATCTGCAGTTTGTTCTAACCCTTGACTTGATCTTTTTTCACATAGTTACATTTGTGTCTGTATTTTTGTATCTTTCATGCAACCTCTTCCAATTTCCTTTCAACCAATCATGTTCGTGCATATGATGTGACTGTGTCATGTGGCTTGCATGGTGCTGGTGATGTCATCCACACTGATGAGCAGAAGGTAAACACTTGGGCCCAGCTCCATCCTCTCATGTATAGGATTATCCCTCACTCACATCAAAATCACTGCATTCATCCCTAACCAGCCATTATAGCTCACTCCTGTCACATTTCTAGAATTAAATCCCCTCAGACAGGTCATGAAAATTCATCCATTCCCAATTTTTAACAGAGACTGTTACCCTTGAGCAACCACTGCTCTCTGACTGCACAAATTATCTTCCGTGGTGAATATGGAATCAAAAAAAAAAGTTGATGCCGTGTCCTGCCAACCATAGAAATGACATCAAAAGCTCTGGAGCTGAAAAACATTTCCCCAGAGCTATCGCTGGCTATGACGATCTCGCTCTTTTATGTTCAGTCTAAACATTTTGACAAGCAGCGAGTTTACAGACGCTCTACACTGACGTCCTTTCATCTTGTGCTGCTTTGGATATGCTGCTACCAGTGTACAATTATATCCAAATTAGGTAATCCCTAAAAATGGTACAGTAGAAGCTGCAAGTGGTTGATCTCAATGGTTTGTTTATTCTCCGGTTTCAAGCATGTTTCAGTAACTTTTACAGTGCCGCATTTCCTTTAAACATACCTTCGAACCTTTTACAGGGCTCCTCCCCTCCTCTCCAAACTATGTTCTTTGATGTTCCGGGTGTTTTTACCTGCATGAAAATTTCATGACTCTGTACAGAAACTATTGTGACTTTCTTTTCATTGTGCTGTTGCTTATTTTGCATACACACCTTGATTATTATGGGTTTTCATTTTATGGGAAACCCCATTTTAATTGTTAAAATTCTCCCCTAAAAGTGATCGGGAAGACCAAACCGTAAGTTGTAGAGACTTGAAACTTTGAGGGCTGGTAGTGCTCACACTGACTACATCACGTACGAAATCACTCACAACTCCGTTAGGTGTAGGCGGACAATTCGATTGTCGCTCTTAGTGAAATTTTCTGGGATTTGAGGATATTTTCTTTGAAAAAACTACTTTTGCAAACTAGTCCTAGGTTTTTGGCCCGATCGGAACCAAACAAGTGGAGCAAGATTCTCTGGAGTCTGATTGTCAGTAATTATATCTTTTTTTAAAATTGATTCACTATCTCTAAGGGCCACCAAAACGTTCAAAGTGGGCAGGGCCAGTTTTACGGAAATGGCTATAACTCTATAAATGAGATATTTTTACCAAAGTCGCTACATGTGTACAGGCTCAATCTTTGGTCACGTGAAAAAAAAACGCAGCAAATGGCCACATAGTGGCGCTATAACAGGAAAAAAAAAAAGCCATGAAAATGGCTATAACCTCCCAAACGTTTGAAACTTGAAAGTTGGCATACAGTGTCTTTGTCCAGGGTGCCATGTTTGTCTATAAAGACATTGGCGTATCTCAAAAAACATGACCGCCATTAGCCAATGAGTTTGAGCATCTATTTGACGAGCTTAACGGGCAGATCAGAACGAAACTCGGTGGGACTGTTGGACTCGTGGTCCTAAGAGGTCTTTGAAAAATTGGAAAGAAATCGGCAACGTTTGTATATTACATAATGTTTCACACATACACACGATATTCATATCATATGTTAGATCTTCCCATTCAGAACAACTTTACCTCAAGAACCACTGGTGTCGATCAAATCATTTGTTATATTTCAGAATATAAAAAAATACTTCTGCGAACTAGTCCTAGGTTTTTTGCTCAACAAAACCACTGCAGTACAATTCACTGGACTCTCTTTACCCTTTGGATAGCTATAACAGGGTCATTTAGAAAAAGGGCATGGCCAAATATACCCAACGAAAACTCAAAACTTCATGAAATTTGGTGAGCATATGCGACATATGATTCTAAACAAACATGCAAACTTTTATATAGATTGGACCATAGGTGTCACTATAACTGTTAAAAAGCTTTCTATATTTCCTAAGGTAAATTGCCTGTATTTGCTGTAAATGGTCTTTTCCATCTATGACCTAAGTGGTTGCTAAATAAACAATGCCGTTTTACGAATGTGCTTAAAGCCTTTAAAGCATTGAACCCTGTTAATTACTGCTTGCAGCCATATTTTATATAGGTTTTACAATGCTTCCATGGAGTATGTTGGGCTGCATTTGCTTGTCTTTTTATGAGTCAGAGAGGCTAACTTATTTAACAGTTGCGCCTTTTTGCATCTTTTTCACAAACCATATGCAGTCCAGTTTAACCAGGTGATACCTGCACGGAAGTAGCGCCATGCATATTTAAATTGAAGTAGTTCACCTATAAATGAAAATTCTGCCATTAATTATTCACCATCATTAGACTTATGTTCCTCTTTGGAACACAAATACAGATATTTTTGATATGTTCTCATCATTCTTATCCATCCATTGAAAATCCTTGTGACACAAATTATCAAAAGACGTAAAAGTGTATGAATTGAGCCGTTTACTCGATCTAAATTAAGACATGATCGTATTATATGATGAATGAATAAATTAATTTAGGTTTTTATTCACATAAACATTAACGCACATACATAGAGCGCATCAAATGTGGTAAACAGAAGCTCAACCGTGCTTGATTGACGCTCAAAAACTAAACTTATTGGTTCTCTCACGCCAAGCAAGCACGTTTGATCCTAAGGTGATGAACAAAAGTTTTATGTTTATGGAACGACATTATCGTGAGTAAATGATGACAGAATAAAACATTTTGGGGTGAACTAACCCTTTCTTATGTAATTGATATTATTGTCAGCACCCCTCCTTTCTATGTAAATTAGGGTCATGATTGTCAGTTCAAATTGAAGTAATGCCTTTTAAATTCCAATTAATTTCCTTAATTTGGACTGAGGCAGCAAACAGGATGTGGCATTTCATTTAATTTCATTTGAATATAAGGGATTAAAATGAATTTAACATAGCAATTAGTTTATATATTGTATAATGTTTAATGTAGACCAGCACAGAAGAACATTTCTTTTGCTGGAATACATGATCTGTGTTGAGTTTCTTTAAATTGCATCAGAATATATATTGCCAATGCTGAATAGCACTTTCCATTTCTTTTAGTAGGTTTTAAATTGCACTTTTATATTATTTAAACCTGTTACTCTCTAAGCAAATAGCCAAGGAAGCTGTTGTGGCGTTAAAACACCAACCAACCATCTTTGAATTGCAATTCCTGTCAGTGTGGCCAATTCAGTTCAAATACAAATAAACTGAGCAATTAATTCTTGGTGAATTCCCTCAAGAATTCCTTCGTGTAGTTGCCATTAAGAGTTAATTTGCAAGCGTGTAAAACTTTTATTTTTAATTTACTGCTGTTTGCTCCCTTGTGTACATGATAATTTCATTTACTGTATCCTTTAGGGACAGATGGCTAAGAAGCATGGAATTAATCATGCAGTGCTGCACTTTCATTATTAAAGAGATGAGTGTTTATTGATGACCCTTTAAACTGTCAGTCGAACAGAATATCTGCTTGTTAACTGAGCTGATCGTTTGGGATTGTAACTCCTCACAGCAGTTAGTGGTGCTTCTACCATGTTATGTGTTCACTTTTATAACCTCGTAACACATTAAGATTAATTACCGTATTTTTATCACATCTCGTTCAGTTTTTGCAGTTATGATGGTGTTTTGTAGCAGATCCAAAGAGAATTAGATGTGTAGTGTACCTCTCTGAAAAAATGTATCCCCCTATTGATTATTTCACTACAGCATAGACAAAATTAAGTGTTAATGGTTTATATCAGGCTGAACAAGTAGTCCAAACAAAATGAAATAAAAAAGACCTGAAAAGTTAGGTTGTGTGAATGAAAGTGTCTCCCTCGTACAGGCTAATAGCTAATTACTCCCTTAATGAGAGTAAAATGCCTTCATTTTTCAATCCACCATGAACACGCGTAGCTTCTGCCTGCAATGTTGTTACGTGTCACTCTGCGGCATCAAACTAATGTAGTGAATCAAACGAGCATTCGCTGGTCATTAAAATGAAATGGATCATGATGGCCCGTGAAGGAGAGGCCTCAGTGAACAGCACCATTGAATTATCCCCAATTCACAGTGCGCTCATACACATAAATGCTCTATAGGGATGTTCGCAGTTCACCATGACCTCCAAATATCAGCCTACTCATCTAAGGAGGCCCAGCCAAGCAGCATGTGTCATATTATTCTATTACTTGCCTATATGGAATCATTGTTGTGTATAGGAGGCTAAGAATGATGGGAGTTAGAAAACTGCTACCTTTTAATACACATAATTAGTAGTTTTTCATTGGCCACAATGGCTACTATAATGCTGATGTATGCATAATACAATTTAAAGCTGCTGCATGTAAATTTTTCACTGTTGGCCTTATATGTCAACTTCTGGCTCAAACGGAATGGCATGAGTTTGGAGTAGCGCTGCAACCATTTTGCCGATTAATCTGTTGATTGTTTAATTAATTAGATGGAAATTAGCTGAATTTTATTTTCAGCATTTATTTAAATGGAGGGCTCTTTAAAGTGCCCCTATTATGCTATTTTAAAGGCTCCTGGTTTTCTTTTGAAGGTCTGCTACAACAGGTTTACATACATCAATGGTCTAAAAACACTTTCATTTTCTCATAATATACGTTGCACATCACAGATGTGGATGATGGATGATTTTCTCTCTAAATCCCTCCTTTCCGCAAGCTACTCTGCTCTGATTGGTCAGATGGCCCAGTCTCTCTGATTGGTCAGTGCACGTCGGAAACAAATGCCCATTACCATAAACTTCCTTCCTCAGTCCTCAGTGATTGCGTTGAATGATTTGAGAAGCAGTCATCAGTAAAATGACGTGCCAAGGGCGAGGGCGTGACAAGTTGTTCGCAAGCAGACAATGTACAACATAGGCGAGCATTATGCAAATATAATTTCTAGTGATGTAGAACTGAAGATTTTAACAAAAAACGACTCGTTTAGGCGGTTCTTTCTTTTGGGAGACAATAACTTTATTTATCATGCAATTTTGACTTTACAACTTTGCAGAATGTTTACATTCAAAAACAGCGATATTACAGAATTAGAATTAGATTAGAATATTTGTAAAAACATAATCGGGGTAGCCTGGATGCCAGCTGAACTTAGCCCTGTCCACAACATTTGAGGTCAGGACTTGATCCGTTGTGGAGCAACTATGCTCAAACCAGAGCTGTTCGGACCAGTCAAATTGTCAGGGCGGGCTTTATACGATGATGGACAGATGATAAACATTCACGTCACCAAAGAGCGCTTGGGTTGAATTCGTTCTAATCCTAAACAGAGAACTTGTTCGTATATGCATTCACCTTTACTATTTCTCTCAAAAATGATGATCGTGTTGGCAAGTACTCCGTGTAACACCGGCAAAGATCGCTTACACTCATCTTCTTCTTCTACTTCTTCCAGTGTGCGTGCAGTTGAGTTCTGTTGACAACTATGCGTTGCCCAACATACATCATTTACTCCGTTGCTCTGATTGGTTGTAGGTCCAATTGAGTGCAGAGGCATTTTCTTTCCTGGTGCGGTTGAAACGCCCCATAATCACAGCCCAATGGGGCAGAATCAGACTTATATTCTGACTAGGTCAGGCTACAACAGGGGCACTTTAAGACACCTAATTAATTTTTTGGTGCTGTTACTGGCAGGGAAATTACACAGATGTATACAGAATTTATTAAAATGAAATTACTGAAATGAAACTTCTATAGGAACTTGACAAGACAGAGTTCATTTTTAACACTGCTGTGCTGTTATTCAACATGATTGATTGTTATTGGTCAGTGCTGATAGTAGCCAAAATATTTCATACATGTCACCACACATAATAATACCAATAATTAATGCTGATTTTGCTTCCTTGTTCAGAACTTTCCTCTTTTTCCACATCTTCTTTATTAAAGGGATAGTTCATGCAAAAATGAAAATACTGTCTTATGTCATTTACTCACCTTGATTTTGTTCCAAATATATTTTTATTAAAAGCTGAGAGATTTCTGTCCCTCCGTTTAAAGTCCATTCCACCAAAACTTTTGATTCAAACTTGATGCACAATCACTTTATATGACAAACAGATTTAATTTAAGATTTTATTCACATATAAACATTGATCAACGCACGTACATAGAGCACATCAAATATGGTAAACAGAAGCTTGCTTGATTCACAGATGATTCAGTGAATGATTTTGCTTTCGAAGATGAAAAAGTCTTGGTTTGGAACAACATGAGGGCGAGTAAATGAAGTATTTTTATTTTTAGGTGAAATGTCCCTTTAATTTATGGTGTTTTTTTCTCACATCATTGTAACTGGTTTGTTGTTGTAGGAGAACCCAGCCCTCCTATACTCGAAGGAACTCTACAACCCAACGGCAATTCTCTCAAAGTGAATTGGATCAAACAAGATGATGGAGGTTCGCCAATCACCCATTATTTGGTCAGATACAAAGCTGTGAGTGTCCAAATAAGAAATTATAAGTTTGTTTACAGTATTTTTTTTTTGCAACTTTGTGATCGTTTTATGGCTGCTTTATGGTACACAGAGGGAAGACCCTAACTGGAAGCCTGAGATCCGTCTGCCCAACGTGAGCGAGTACATAATGCTGATCGGTCTGGAATGGGACACTGAGTATGACGTGTTTGTGGTGGCAGAGAACCAACAGGGCAAGTCCAAGCCCGGCACCCTGACCTTCAAAACCTCACCAGAGCCCGCAGCTACCACAGGTAACCACCATCCCTCCCTCCATCTCTCCTTCCATCCCTCCTTCTCTGTGTTCACCCTCACCGCCAATCTCAAGCACACTGATTTTAACAGCTGACTCAGAGCTGTAATGACACCAAACATGTGAATGCAGTCTGGGCCATCACTTACACTGCATGATAAACAGTGAGTCACGCTATGTGGCAGATCACGAAACACACAGACAAAAACATTTGGCTTGTTCATATGGGATTCTTGACGCCATATTTCTATAACATAAGATAGTGTGAGACGCTGATACCAGTCTTCAAGCTGGCCATTTAAGCTGTTTTAGATTAAGCCAAATGTGGGAAGAGGGGCAAATTTGATTACTAACAAGTATGATGACACTTATTTGGCAAATGCCCAGTAGAGAGTTTGGTTTCTGCCTGAAAAAAAGTCATTTGTCATTTTATTTTACTTTGTGAATTTTTAAAAGCTGATATGTTCATTATTAAAGACATAATACTTGGTATAACTTTATTTCAATGATTAGATAGATAGAGATGGATGGATGGATGGATGGAAGACAGACAGACAGACAGATAGACAGATAGATAGATAGATAGATAGATAGATAGATAGATAGATAGATAGATAGATAGATAGACAGACAGACAGACAGACAGACAGACAGACAGACAGACAGACAGACAGACAGACATAACTTTATTTCGGTGATAGATAGAGATGGATGGATGGATGGATGGATGGATGGATGGATGGATGGATGGATGGATGGATGGATGGATGGATGGATGGATGGATGGATGGATGGACAGACAGACAGACAGACAGACAGACAGATAGATAGATAGATAGATAGATAGATAGATAGATAGATAGATAGATAGATAGATAGATAGATAGATAGATAGATAGATAGATAGACAGACAGACAGACAGATAACTTTATTTCGGTGATGGATGGATGGATGGATGGATGGATGGATGGATGGATGGATGACAGACAGACAGACAGATAGATAGATAGATAGATAGATAGATAGATAGATAGATAGATAGATAGATAGATAGATAGATAGATAGATAGATGGATGGATGGATGGATGGATGGATGGATGGATGGATGGATGGATGGATGGATGGATGGATGGATGGATGGATGGATAGTACTGTGTATAATTATTATGTATATATAAATACTTCCTGATCTGTCCTTCAATCCGTGCAGACGTCACTACTACCGTCTGCCTGTTTTGTATTTCTGGAGAGCGTGTGGCGGCGCCTGACTAGTCGGCTGCGGCCCGGAGGCTTGCTCCAAACTCATTTCGTTACACTGTACTTGTACATGTGTAATGACAAATAAAATATTCAATTCAATTCAATTCAATTCAATACACTCATTTATGTATATATTTAAGAAATATTTGCATGTATATTCTGTATATATTTATATAATTTATATTATATATAAATATAATGTGTGTGTGTGTGTATTTATATACATAATAATTATACACATAATATTGTGTATATTATGTGTATAATTATTATGTATATAATATTATAATATTAATATTAAGTAAACACAAACATTTATTTTGGATGTGATTAATCGATTTGACAGCACTAATATAAATTTGTATTGATTCATTATTAATATTGAATACTGGACATCTAAAAAGAAAAACAATCACTTATTTTTCTAATATGGGCCAGTAACCGATATTGTACCAGGATGTTCCATATTTTAATCTAATAATTTTGCATGTTTAAATGAATCAGCATTGATTGTTGAAAAGAAACATTTATTTTTAACTTGCATGGTCACTTTGCAAAACAAGTTTTGTTTCACGAACATTGAATTACAGAGACAAAATCAACAGACCCCTTGCATTCACATGCAGGTACACTCTGAGTCACTGTCTGCTTAATGTTATTGACTTGGCCTCCATCCACCTGTGACCAGGCTAACCCTCAGCATTAGCAGCAGGACAGTAGTCCCTCTCCCCCCTGCCTGATGGAGAATCACTTCCTGTTTACGAACCCTGCCTAGTGTGCTGCGGCGGTTTAGGCGAGAGGGTTGCGGTCTGGTCAGGCGTGCCAGGGCCACAGCTGGGGTTCACTGCTTCACTTGTAATGTAACAAGCATCTGGTGCTTCTTAATGCAGAGAGACTTTGTCTGTCCCTCGTTGTCTCTCTCCCTCATTAACACTCTGAGACGGCCCTCTGGACGTAGGAGGGCTGAATCGCCGCTCTCTTTGGCATACTAGGCTGCGAGTGGCCCATATCCAAAGGCTGTTTGTCTCACTCACACCTCCGAGTACAGAAGCGCACTCCTTGCAGCATGCTAATGAGACCACATCACCTCCTAACTAGAACTTTACTAAAGTTGCTGGCACTAACATGTTTCAAGTGTTGTTATTTTTCACTGTGATAACTCACGGTAAATCCGAGAACAGCTTGGATGTTGGTGTAATAGAACTCTACAACATGTTACAGTGATTTAATGTAGAGGTTATTTATTTTGAGTAACATTTAAGCACATACTTGCTTGAAATTACCATTTCAGCAACTTGTGTGCAAGTTTTCTGTTTATTTAATCATGTTTGGCATTTCATAACTTCCTAACTGAATATTTTATAAGAACTCATGCATTATTCTGCTGTTTGTTAATGAACTGTGTACATCTTGGAGCTACAATGCTAGTACAGGCATAACTTTTACAATTACAATGGAGATTTGTTTAATGTGGGCCCACTTTGCACATCTTTCACAACAAATCTGTTCCCTGCTTATGGAAAACCTGTGGGAAATAATTTATTGCAGTAGAGACTTTTTGTCCCTGTCTGCCATACTAATAGTTTTTGTGTGACATTTACTTACTGCAATTAAATTCGGTTGTCAGTTCACCTTTTAGTCCTTTATACTGTTCTGTACACACACAGTTCAGTCATTTTTAAGACGGACAACCACATTCTACAACCAAATAAACTCCCAAAATATGAAGGTACAGTGACAACGGCATTTTCAAAAAAATGTACACAGTGTGTACAGAACCGAACTGAACAACTAGTTGTTAATGAAGTACAATGAGAGATGCATCTCTGATGCACGTTAACATGCGTATTTTGTTGTGCATCAGAGAGGTTTCTCTTGTCTGTTTCTGCGGTCACGAAATCAGGGAAAGCAGTACAAGCCTGACTTGTGTTGCCAGATCTAGCAAGCAGATCAGTGAGAAAAAGCCCCTGAAATAAATGGAAATGCTTTATGCTGAAAATATGCCTGAAATATCGCGACCCACACCTCTGCTGACTTTAATAACTCCATAAGCACGATCGCTTTACGATGAGACAAGCTTAAACAACTCCAAAAACACTTATAATAAGTGAACATAACACTGTGATAAATGATAACACAGCATCATTTAAAGGGTTCATGAACTGAGAAATTACATTTTCCTTGAGCCTTCGACATATAAGAGGTCATCATACTATAATAATATCCTGTAAGTTTCAGAACTGAAAACTTCCTTGTTAGTCCAAAAACAGCTTTTATTGTAACCAAGCCCAGAGAACGACTCATTGTGGAATAGTGCGACTAAAGACCGCCTCTGCAGAAGAAATTCATTGCCTACTTCACCTTTGCAACTGTGGCCCTGCCCACTGGCATGTTAGTGAGATGAGAAGATCGATCACTCCATTAAAATAACATTACCTTCCAAAGGATCCTAATGCTAGGAATGTGAATGTCTCAGTTGAGCAGTATTTATTTGTGTTCAGTACATTTCACTGTGGATTCTTTGGTAAATCAGACACAATTTCAGCGCAGGCTTTGCAAACAGACTTTTACGATATGGACTCGACAGTAATGCCACAACATGTAAGTAACCGTGTTAATTCTAATGCCTGATTTCTGATATGAATGATGTACAGTCAGATGTCCTATAATGTGTCCGTAAATCAAACCAGTGACTAAACGGTCAACTTCACATTGTTTCTTTAAGTAGGATGAAAATAATCTGTTATTTAAACTGTGATTAAATTATATATAGAAAGTGATTAAAGAAAGCTCCCTTTGCAATCACTGGAGCTGTCAATCAAACAGCAAGAGTTTATCAGTGACTGAGTTCACTTGTGCCAAAACTCTCGTTATAATCAATGAATCTCTTATTTACATTGTGTTTGCACTGTTAGTTATGATGAGCGCAATCGTTAGTGCGCAGAAGTTCAGTTGCAATGACGAGATCGCTGCATTCATGCGCTCAACATGTCTGTGATCGGCTACATTGCTCATCACTGCAACCTTTCATGCCACGATCTGAATATAATGCCATATATCTGAATATAATGCCATAGATCTGAATATAATGCCATAGATCTAAATATAATGCCATAGATCTAAATATAATGCCATAGATCTGAATATGCCATAGATCTGAATATAATGCCATATATCTGAATATAATGCCATAGATCTGAATATAATGCCATATATCTGAATATAATGCCATAGATCTGAATATAATGCCATATATCTGAATAATGAATATAATGCCATATATCTGAATATAATGCCATAGATCTGAATATAATGCCATATATCTAAATATAATGCCATAGATCTGAATATAATGCCATATATCTGAATATAATGCCATAGATCTGAATATAATGCCATATATCTGAATATAATGCCATATATCTAAATATAATGCCATAGATCTGAATATAATGCCATAGATCTGAATATAATGCCATATATCTGAATATAATGCCATAGATCTGAATTTAATGCCATATATCTAAATATAATGCCATATATCTGAATATAATGCTATAATCAACACTTTTCAGGATTATTTAACCTTGAGAGATGTAATAATAAAAACGTGCTAAGCATTTTCAAGATTCCAGATGTTCACATGTAATACTAGCTATTTCATATGCAAAGATGTCAGCCAATCACAGCAGGGCGTTTACACTGAAGTCTCACAGCAGACACGCCCTTCAAACAGAGCCTTCAAATCAGAGGCTAAAATCAGGGTAGGAAAAATGCCTTTTATTTCTATTATTTTTTGTCAAAATCATATTAACATAAGTGCACCACAAGAAACATTATAATACAATGCAGTTCATGACCCCTTTAAGCAAGAAAACACAAAACTCGACTGTCTTTTGTCACTGTAATATTATTTTACTACTTTTAATATTAGTCAGAAAAGCGGTAACCGTAAAGGACTTATTCCTGCGTTTGTCACTCCTGAAACTTTACCATGTGTACGTGGCCAGTAGCATAGATGGTGTGTGAATTTTTTTTTTTTTTTTTTTTTTTTGTAACGCTGGAAATATTAAATACATTTAAAAATAACATGTTCTCTAATCACAGTTGACTGAGCTCAGATCCGGAATGTTCTGTTTCTCTGTTGTTGTGGGCATTCAGCTATTCCAGATTTTTCTTGCTTATTTTTAAGCAAAACTACACAGTACTGACATCTTCATTAACTGCTTACTCAATCAGTAGAGCGTTGTTTGTTTAATGCAGTGCCTCGCAGTCTTCAAGGACTTTTTTCAGACCATTTTTGGGGTTAAAATGACATGCAGTGAGGTAAATGTATTCTCTAATTAGCTTAAAATATAATGAATAGCTTGCTTCTTTCTACTCACTGTGTGGGCTGTGTGGTACACTGTGTTTTAGGGACCATTATAAAGTGAAGTGCTAATTCTACTTGTTTTGCATAATCTTCCTGTAATATCTTCCTGTTATTATCCTCATTACGATGTAATAAACAACTCCTACTGTCCCATCAAAACCATTTGCTGGGGTTTTGCATGCCTTGTTTTGTTAACTGGGTCATCCTCAGGACATGGTGCCATTTATGCAAGAACATTTCAGGAACTTGATTTATTCATTTATTTCATTTCATTGTATTTTGTATAGATCATACTTTCCTTTTGAAGTTACTTCTGAACTACTTTTGAGAAATCATATTTTTCCCGCCTCAGTTCTAAGGCCGTAACTGCCATAAACAGGGTACCAACATAGGTAGTAGAGATTAAAGTATATGGTACAACGGGGCTAAAGGTGCCGCGGGGGGAAAAGGCACCTTTGATTTTATTTTCCTCTAAACCACTAGATGGCACAAAAACTTGCCGTAGCACCTTCCAAAACATCCGCTTTTCAAGATGCACGTTGAAATTTGTCTAATCTTTGACACGATTGTGGGCAGCAGCGCTAAGTTGATATTTTATGTGCATCTTGCCGTTTCCATCCAGCAGTTTCTGAACTCTAAATGAACATCTGCAGAGAATACGGACGCAAATCCTTGACCATCAAATTTGCGATAGAGTTTGTGGTCCTCTGGTTGGCAGCGTTGGAAACGTGTAATATGGGTTCTCATGTTTGTCGTGTTTCGAAAATATTTTAGTTTAGTTTGACACAACTTCCATATAGTGTGGCTCTTGTCAAGGTCATTTTCCCCTTAAACTTCACAGAAGCCGAAGTGCTTCCATACGCTAGCTTTCATGTCACGTGCACACCACTGACGGTCCGGGCGCTGCACTTCCCGCACTTCAGAGTTGCGCCTTTTGCGTTCCGTCAATATTGCGTTATCAACATTTAGAAAATCGATTTTTTGACATTTGTGAATCGATTCAGAATCATCCACGTCCGCATCGTGATGCATCTAAGAATCGAATTTTCCCCCCACCCCTAGCTGTTATCCCTTGACAGTTACTACTCTCATAAAATACTTGAATTACATGTTGACTTTTAAACCTAAATTTAGCGTCCAGCATCAGATATTTCAGCTAAATGAATGTTTTTGTGCTGAATATTAATTGCCTCCCCCTCTACTGCGTTCTGTCTGCTTGACACACACACCCGCCACTCGTTCAGTGAATTCTGAAGCTCAAGCAGACTAGTGTCAGGACGCGCTTTCTTGCAAAATGGAAATACTGAATTAGTAACATTTACAGATAAGGATATAGGCTAACCTTTAAAATGAACGTTTTGTGCTGAGGACGCACATGCATCTGTAAAAGTGCATGACACGGTATGTTAAACGCTAATGCTTTAGCTTTAAGCTTAAATGAAAGAAATCTCATGTTTTGGGCAGCTTGGACCATGTACCTTTCCCGCAGCAGCTCACTGTTTCCTCTCCACTATTTGTAGATGCATTTTGTCCATAGAAATGCTTTATTCAGTGTTGTTATGAATGCACATAGCAGTACTGAGAATGACCCAACTATTGCCACACTCTTTCACCCTCAGCTTATGCTTTCATTTGTTTTCCTTTATATCCCCACCTTACTTTTTTTCATTTTGAAACCTTGTTTCTGTGTTTGACTTATTTTTCTGCCTCTTGTTTTTTCTCTTTCTCTCTCTTTTTCTTCCCATTTCCCTTTTACCTTGTTTCTCTGTTGTCCTGTCGTTGTTCCTGGGCTTGGATATGGACGGACCATCACATGCACTCATAACGCAAACGTCCTGGTGCCAATACTCTTCCTCCTACCCTTTGTCGTGGTTATTGTGTTAATGTTTGTTCTGCCTGTGATCTTTGTGTTTTGTAGTCACTCTGAGTGGTTCTTCAGTCTCCTGCACTCTAGTGTCTCTCCTGCTCTCCCCGTTATTGCTGCTTTTGCTTTGATAGCGTTGAGGAAATGTCTTCTCCTCATGTTGAGGATCCTCTGCATGATTTGTTTCTGTATCTCTCTAATGTGCTGGGAACACTGAGCCTCAAAGCAACTCCAATTACAACTAAAGAAAATACAAAATATATTTCCGTTTTAGATGACCAAATGCTTAAAATGACTGTGCTTTTTAGTTTTTGCCAATAAAAAAGTAAAAAAAAATAAAAATAATTATATCGCATCCATAGACATTTGCACTATATAAAGGGATAGTTCACCCAAAAATGATCCCATGATTTACTCACCGTCAAGCCATCCTAGGTGTATATGACTTTCTTCTTTCAGACAAATACCATTTGGAGTTATATAAAAAAATGTCCTGGCTAATCCAAGCTTTATAGCTAATGGCAGTAAATGAGGTCGAGATTTTGAAGCCCAAAAAAGTGCATCCATCCATCCATCATAAACGTAATCCACACGGCTCCAGGGGGATAATAAAGGCCTTCTGAAGTGAAGCAATGCATTTGTATAAGAAAAATATCCAGATTTAAAACTTTGACACAACATATTGACGAACACGGAAGTGCAGAGGATAGAGCAAAACAAAACACCAGTCACGAATTAGAAGTCTAAAATGAGATTTTTTTAAAGAGAAACATTGGAGGATTTTGATATAAGAGAAGAGGAGCTTGAGTTTGTTGCCCAGCTCTGATTGTTTGAACCGCGAGAGGCGCCAAAGCTTACGCTACTCCTACATCCTACATCATACATCGCGTCAGGGGTTACTCTTCTGCCGTAAGTCGACTGCTGGAAGCTAGTTATTATAGTCTATAAAGATTTAATTATGGATATTTCTCTAACAAAAACCATCACTTTGCTTCAGAAGGCCTTTATTAACCTCTGGAGTCGTATGGATTACTTTTATGATGGATGGATGCACTTTTCTGGGCTTCAAAATCAGGACCGCCATTCACTGCCGTTACAAATCTTGGAAGAGCAATGATATTTTTTAATATAACTCTGATTGCATCTGAAAGAAGAATGTCATATACACCTAGGATGGCTTGAGGGTGAGTAAATCATGGGATAATTTTCATTTTTAGGTGAACTATCCCTTAAGTAAAGCTACAATGTGTCATTTCAGTGGCACCAGAAGGAATTGACTAGACACTAATCCTCGCCTTGAAACAGTGCTTATTCCTAATGCAGGGTTATGGAAGATTTGTTTTTGGGTAGTTTTGAATGCAATTTATCAATAACCTAGAGGGCGAAGCTTTGTCAATTGTAAAAACAGTGAAGAAATAATGAAACAGAAGCCCTTAGAAGTCATAAAACAAGTTGTTAGAGACAGAATAATAATAATGTATGGCCTCTGTGGGCTTCTATATGTTTGAAAAACAATGTTTACTTTTGCAGTTCCATATAGTGCTGCTAATGATGCAGAAATGACACGTCACCTTAAAGAATGAGAGAAACACTAAGTTAAAAGCAGAGAGAAAATATGGCTTGACTGTCTGCTATTCAATAGACGACTTTTACTCTGTGGATGTTTGAACTAAAACTGTACCAGTCTTTTGGGAACAAACTTTGTAACAACTTTCAGATGTTATTTTATTACTTAAGACTTTTTGAGGCTTCTACATGAATTACTTACTGTAATATTTTTAAAAAAAAGCAATGGGTCTCATTCACTAAGCATGCGTGTGTATAAGTTTGTGAGCGAAATCTGACTAATGATGATTCGGCAAAAACTTAATAATATAGGAACAACTGAAACCACACATATACAAAAAGCACGTACACTGTGCAGTCTTATAATCATGTTAAAAAGTTATATTTCATCTTCTTAAATTATATTAATTATATTCTAAATGAATAAATAATACAGTTTAATTACATCAAATATATGTCAACATATACAGTGAAAAAGTAAGAAAAGCTGTGAGGTTTCTCTGAATAAAACAGCAGATATATGTGTATTCTGGGTCTGTATAAAAAATGTGTGTGTGTGTGTGTGTGTGTGTTTGAACTGGTTTTGAGAATGGATCTGGCGAGAGCACGTCTGCAGAGAGCGATGGAAGGTTGTGCGGAGAACCCTTATATGGAGTTGGTTTGGGCGTGTTTTATGCGAATGACTAAGCTCATTAATTTAGAATACACACAATTCACTCAACAGAGCGAGGTTAAGAACAAATTCATGTGCGGATGAACGTGTTGTGAATTAGGCGTGACAAGTTCTGTGCGTACAAATACGAAATAATCCATCCGATTATTAGTGAATGAGACCCAATGTATTTTAGTCATCACTGGGGCTATTGTTCACATGTGGCATTATTAAATTCATTTTTTATATAATGTTGTAGTGTCTGTTTTTGATACCTTTAAAAGTTTGGTGGGCGTGAGATTTTATTATGAAGTCTCTTATTTTCACCATGACTGCATTTGTATGAATAAAAATAGAGTAAATACAGTAATATTGGGAAATTTAAAGTAACTTTTCTTTCTGAATATATTTTAAAATATAATTCATTTCTGTGATTCAAAGCTGAATTTACAGCATCATTACTCCAGTCTTCAGTGTCACATGATCCTTCAGAAATCATTCTAATATGATGATTTGCTGCTCAAGAACCATTTCTAATTATTATCAGTGTGGAAAACGGTTGTGCTGCTTAATATGTTATTGTGGAAACTGAGATCAATTTTGTTTATGAATAGGAAGTTCAAAAGAAAAGCATTTATTTAAAATAGAAGTTTTTTGTAGCATTGTAAATGTCTTTACTGTCAATTTTGGTCAATTTAATGTGTCCATTCTGAATAAAAGTGTTAGTTTCTTTAAAGAAAAATATACACTAAGATTTTAATCTGTCATAAAAGTATTTATGTTGTGCCAATTGTCATCTTATCATCATCTTAACTGTCACTGGTGTTTGTTGGTAAGTATTTTTTTTTACTACTTGTGGTCAAACAAACGCATAACGGTTGCAAAGATGTAGACAAAGATCCTCTCATCATTTACTCTGTACTCTGTAGAACACCAGAGGTGGGTAGAGTAGCCAAAATCTGTACTCAAGTAAAAGTACAAGTACTTACGGAAATATTTACTCAAGTAAAAGTAAAAGTAACAATCGTAATAGTTACTTGAGTAAGAAAGTATTCGATGAAAAAGCTACTGAAGTAGTTAGTTACTAGCTACTTTCGATCTGATTGATAAGCGAAAACCCTAAATTTCAGACTACTTGGAGAGCTTTCACAACACCTCTCCTTGAAAGGTTGACTTCTCCAAATATATATACACTCACCTAAAGGATTATTAGGAACACCATACTAATACTGTGTTTGACCCCCTTTCGCCTTCAGAACTGCCTTAATTCTACGTGGCATTGATTCAACAAGGTGCTGAAAGCATTCTTTAGAAATGTTGGCCCATATTGACAGGATAGCATCTTGCAGTTGATGGAGATTTGTGGGATGCACATCCAGGCCATGAAGCTCCCGTTCCACCACATCTCAAAGATGCTCTACTGGGTTGAGATCTGGTGACTGTGGGGGCCATTTTAGTACAGTGAACTCATTGTCATGTTCAAGAAACCAATTTGAAATGATTCAAGCTTTGTGACATGGTGCATTATCCTGCTGGAAGTAGCCATCAGAGAATGGGTACATGGTGGTCATAAAGGGATGGACATGGTCAGAAACAATGCTCAGGTAGGCCGTGGCATTTGAACGATGCCCAATTGGCACTAAGGGGCCTAAAGTGTGCCAAGAAAACATCCCCCACACCACATAAACGGTCTATAAACGAAATGTGTTCAGGTGCATTGTTGACGCGTTGCTATCTTGAGGCAACTGAAATCGACTGTGCCATTGACCAACAAAAACCTGGTCTACAGTCAACAGCTAAATATTTTTTGTGTCATTTAAAGGGTGCATTAGTAATATGTGCCTATAGGCGGGTGCACAACACGCGTACACTGCTTATTATACACAGGGATGCGCAGCAGCACACAAACATTTTCAAATATTAAAAATAAAAGGATTCCTCTCTGGAGAAGCGCTCAGTCTTTCCGCTCGCAAATTCCGCCATGTAAACAGCGAATCCGCCATGGTGCAAGCGTAACTGGCTTTTAAAGGGAATGGGAGATGAGAATCTAATTGGTTTATTTCACGTTACGCCCAAAACACACCCATGACTCTTAAGAGAATAGGTACAACCCTTTTGGAACATGCGCCTGGCACTCCGTCCATTTTTCCGTCGTTAAACTAGCAAAAGTGGATTCGGACACTCCCTAAGTGCACCTGCGCCATGCGCTTCAGACCATGCTCTCAGAACGTTAAAATAGTATTGTATAGTGATATAGTAGATGTGTGAGTAATACACTGAAATTTAAGTCATTCACTGATAATCTTTCCCTCTAGTGAACTGAATCGGATTGAGCAAATTGAACTTGCGAACTCAAGTCTAATTTGTGTATGAATCATTCAGTTTTCAGTGGATTCAGTCTGACTCATTCATAGGACTTATTATTTTGTTATTTTGGAGCTTAACATTCACTTTCATTATATTAAAAACAGCCAGGTTATTCTCAAAAACTCTCCTTTGGTGTTCTACAAAATAAAGTCATTATTAAGTCAAGTGTGAGTAAATGAATACAGAGTTATTGGGTGAACTATCCCTTTAAGTCCAAGCATGTGTATTATATTCAGTGAGTGCACAATTACATCTGAAGGGGGAGTTGTTAGCTTTGCTTTGTTGACTTCACCAATTGTCTTTGCTTTGCTGAATCCTGATAGTCTTGGGATCTGAAAATAACTCATGCTTGCTTTTACTGTTACATTCCATGTATTTTGTGCATCTCCAGTTTGGGTTGATGATCCCTCCTGCTCTGTCTGTGTCTCTGTATTTCTCCTGTTTCTCCTCAAGACTCAATGGAAGATGGGACTGCCATGAACACTGGAGTAATTGTTGGTATTCTTATACTGGTGTGTGTGCTGCTCTTGCTGATCGTGGACGCCACCTGCTGCTTTATCAACAAGTGTGGCATCCTCATGTGCATCTGCGGTAAACCCGGGCAAGGCACCAAGGGCAAAGACATAGAGACAGGCAAAGCTGCCTTTGTGTGAGTATCCACACACAATACTACATTTAATCAACTCAAACAAGCTCATATTACACATCGAGAGCAGTTAAGGGCCCTGCATTGTAAACCATATGAATGTTGAGCACATAAGCTGTTCTATTATAAAACCGCCATGAAAGAGCTCCTCTTATGCCACGGCTATAGTGACCTCATCAAGTTCTACTCATTGCTGTATAATGAGCAGATGTGTATGCCTTCTCTCTGCGTGCAGTCAAGATGTGTCTAAAGAACCCATTGTTGAAGTGAGGACAGAGAAAGAGGCCACAGCCAATCACGACGCAGAAGGGCATCCTGAGCCCAATGAGACCACCCCACTGACCAAACCAGAGTAAGCTTAATGTTATGTGATAGTAATGTGCTTAATCACTTTTAACTGATGCTATTGACCAGCATTATCACTGAACATCTTCAATGCCATTAAATCAGTGTTTCCTACACACATTCCAAACCACCTCTCCACCTCCTCTTTAATCCTCACACTTAAAAACAACATGAAACCACATTTACAGTGCATTTTTAAAGCTGCAATGTCTAATTTCTGTGCCACTAGCGGCACCAAATGGAATTGTGAAAAATAACTGTTTTCAAACACGTTTCCCCTGGACTTATACTGACACATAGTGGTGTGAATGTAGCATCACACAAAAAAAGCTCAGAGTAAAAGTGCACTATTTGCAGTCGGCCATTATTAGTTCTCTAAACAAGAAAAAAGTGTCCTTGGCTGGTAATTTCATCAGTTTTTATTTGGCTACCTTTCAAATGTATTTGGTCAGTGAGATTTTTTGTTAGCTATTATTTCTTTGTATAAAGCATTTTTAAGCATGGAATCATGATAGTATTATAAAACATTATATACAGCAGCTTTAAAGGGGCAGTGTGTAAATATTAGCGGCATCTAGCGGTGAGGTTGTGAATTGCAATCGCCCACCGCTCACCCCTCCCTTTCGAAGCACATAGAGAATCTACGGTGGCCGACACAGGACAAAGATGTCGTCATCTGAGACCGCAGAGAGAAGCTAGCCCTCTGTAGAGCCGTTTAGAGCCACTGTAGAAACATGGCGGTGCAAAATGGTGACTTCACTGTAAGGGGACCCGTAGTGTATGGAGATACAATAAAAACTAATTTTAATAAAAACACGGTTCATTGTGTAAGGTTTTTATACACTACGGAAAACATATGTATATTATATTTCTGTCAGTAGATCCTCATAAATATTACACACTGCATCTTTAACGTCCGTATTCTGATGTATTTTTTGAGCTAAATGAAATAATCAGTGGGAAATGAATGGGACCGGTATTTTCTATCAGACTTTCATGTCATGAAAAGTGGCTTCTGACATATAAACAGCTTTTGTACTTGTGGAGGAGACCCAAGTTTGAGTCTGACCTGGGTAATATACATCCTGTCCCCCCTCTCTTTCAATGTATTTTTCCTGTCACCTCTCCACTGTCCTATCAAAAAGGTGCCTATCACTGTCACTATATAAATCATAAAAAAATATTGGCTGTTCATGCCTCGTTTGCTGTATCAGCAGAAATAAATGTAGCCATTTTGAATGTGCAGAAAGACCTATATATTAATGGAAAAACTATGAAAACAAACTTTCTATACTTGTGTACAGGCAAGTAAATAGATTAAATTCTGGTTTCATGTTGTCTTTGACATCATACCAATTTTTCCCCACACTCTTTTCCCCATGTTTCATATTTTAGATCAAGTACTCCCTCTAGTGACCACAGATAGTATCACCTCTTACAATACATGCAATACTGTATTTCAAAGCTGTATTGCTTATGTGTTGTAACCGCATACTTTAGCTGCAATGATTTGGTGTCTCTCCCTTAATGTCTCCCCCCTGTGTCATCACCTGTCTGTGTCTCTGTTCTCTCCCTGTTCTCACAGGCAAGTGACGGAAACTGCCACTGCAGTGGTGGACTTGCCTCTTTCCGTGCCCACTAACTCAGAAACAGTCACTGACACCTTTGACCTTAGCCAGAGCAGCCCAGTTAGCGAGAGTACCACTCTTACCTCCAGCTTCACAGCACCTCCTTCTGACCCTCCTAACCCCATCAATATGTCACCACCTGACAGCAGCACACCCAAAACTCACACCAAACCCTCCATCTCATCTCCCTCATCTTCTGACCCGGCTAATGTTACTCTCCTGGTAGACCTGGGTGATGCCCCAGAAACACAAGCTGAGGTTCCTCCAGTAGTCCCATCAGAAGGACCCACTTCCCCTCCCAGCATTGTCCAACCCAGTGCTATAAACTCAAAAGTCACAGAAAATGAATTGGAGTCGCCTGAGTCTGTTCAGAGTGCATCTCATGCCACTTTAAATCCCATCAGCCCACAGGGCAGTGTCGCTATCCCCTTAGTGAATCATGAACTTGAGATTGATGGAGAACTCCCACTGGCTCCAGACACAGACGTCCCGCAGGATGGGTCACATGCTGTGAGGACAGCTGGCTCCAGTGGCCCATCTGCTCCAGCACAGGACGAGTATGGATCTCTAGATGCTTTAGATGTTCTCTTAATTTGTCTGTGTGTTTGTTGAGCCATTGGTTGTTTGTTGTAATTTCACAGCATGTGTTCATCTGAATTGGTGAATGTGCATGCATTTTACTTTTAGTCATTTAAAAGTTGTCAAAAATGAACTGTCATTTACTCATGTCATTCCAAATTTAAGAATAATTCTTAAAATCCTAGACTCAATCTTTTACTTTATTCCAGGGGTATCGCTAGAGCCTTTTTAATGGGCTCTATCTGTGTGGAAACTAATTTGTACAGCGCTTCCCATCCTGTAGATGTCACTGCCGTCTGCTAAACTAACTCGCTTAACTAATAGATTGGGCTCCTTTTGTTAATTTTTTAAAAAATGTACCAAGTTAACAGGTTCCCTGTACTGCTTTTTAGCAACTGGGTTACAAATATTGTTTCTTGTAGAGGCTCAAACGTGCTGCATAACACATGAGAATGAACCTCATTGGTTCTTGCTGAAGCTCAAACGTGCTGCATAACACATGAGAATGAACCTCATTGGTTCTTGCTGAAGCTCAAACGTGCTGCGTAACACACGAGAATGAACCTCATTGGTTCTTGCAGAAGCTCAAACGTGCTGCATAACACACGAGAATGAACCTCATTGGTTCTTGCAGAAGCTCAAACGTGCTGCGTAACACACGAGAATGAACCTCATTGGTTCTTGCAGAAGCTCAAACGTGCTGCATAACACACAAGAATGAACCTCATTGGTTCTTGCAGGAGCTCAAACGTGCTGCGTAACACATGAGAATGAACCTCATTGGTTCTTGCTGAAGCTCAAACGTGCTGCATAACACACAAGAATGAACCTCATTGGCTCTTGCTGAAGCTCAAACGTGCTGCGTAACACACGAGAATGAACCTCATTGGTTCTTGCAGAAGCTCAAACGTGCTGCATAACACACAAGAATGAACCTCATTGGTTCTTGCAGGAGCTCAAACGTGCTGCGTAACACATGAGAATGAACCTCATTGGTTCTTGCTGAAGCTCAAACGTGCTGCATAACACACAAGAATGAACCTCATTGGCTCTTGCTGAAGCTCAAACGTGCTGCGTAACACATGAGAATGAACCTCATTGGTTCTTGCTGAAGCTCAAACGTGCTGCGTAACACGAGAATGAACCTCATTGGTTCTAGCAGAAGCTCAAACGTGCTGCATGACATGAAAATTAACCTCATTGGTTCTTGTGGAAGCTCAAATGTGTGGCGTAACACAAGAATGAACCTCATTGGTTCTTGCGCGTCAAGTGAACATGCTTGAGCTTCTGTTTACCACAACTGTGTGCAGTGATGAATGTTTATAAAGCTTTCGAGTCTCTTCAGAAAATTCTAACTAAATCTCTAATGATTTGAATCGCAAATGAATCTTAGGAAGCCTGACATTTATAGTGAATAAAAACATTTCAAAACAAAACAAGAGTTTGTCAAACGGCGTTGATAACCATCGCTCCAGTGAGCTTTGAACCTCCGCAATTCAGTGAATTGAACTTGAGTTCAATCAGTTAAATTCGAGAACGAATCTTTCAGACCTGTTTGTCAACCCAACTAATCGATGAAACGGACAGAAGAAATGACATCAGACAGGTTTGGAATGACATGAGGGTGAGTAAATGATGACAAAATGTTCTTTTTTTGGCTAAACTGTCCCTTTCATGTTTTCAATCCCAGGAAAATTCTGGATGATGAGAGGAGTACGACCGAAAACGCAGAGCTGAAGAAAGTTGCAGCCGACACGGGAGCAGAACCCAACGCCCTCTCGCAAACAAACAACACTGAAAGTAAAGCATGAAAAGAGTAAAAGCGTCGTGGAGACCATGAACGTGTTTGTTTAACAGTGCCCTTAATGAATTTTCTGAACAAAGCGGTGTATATTCTACAGACAGAAGTCATGTATGCATTTCCTTTCAGTTTTTGTTGATTTGAGTATGCGACACTTTCAGAAGTTTCAATTGAGGAGTTAAACAGACGTCAAATTCTCATAATTCAAAGATGTTCTTATAGAGGTTCTTGTGTTTCTTTGTACATGTTTCCGTCAAAAGGATGATTATTACAACAGGGCATCAAGTTATTCAGGAGAATTATCTATTCAGTATATACATGAGCGTTTTATTTGCATAGTACATTGTTAAAATGTAAATGATTTCTCTTATTTTTTTATCTTGAGTGTTTGAGGGCTAGGTTTGATTAGTTGTTAGTTTTGTATTTTATTACCATTATATTTTATTCACACTTAACTTTGGATGCCTCTTGGATGACGATTACTCATAATGGCAGTTATGTAAACCCAAAAATATCGTAAGATATTTAACATGCTGTTATATGACCGAAAGTCTGATAAAGATTTCAAATTTGATTCTCTACTGAAGTCTTTATTAGATCCGTTTTTACAGTTATCGTGTGTTTCTAATATTTGAGATTTATACATTAAATCTTTCTTCCAACGTGCTCCTAAAGCACTGAGTCAACTTAAACTAAATATCCGCTCATTTTTATACCGTGTACCTCAAGAAATGTTTCACACCGTCACCTGCAAGCTTGTGCTCTGTGATTGTGTTATCGAGATGTTTTTTGTTTGTTGTTGTTGTTGTCTTTTTTTATTTTTTTTATTCTTCAAGAAAATTTGCATAGCTTTGCAGTAGCCACTGATTGTCCTTTTGTAACATGACGTATGTTAACAGTCCTGTATGAATCGGGACTGATAGGACACGTGACTCTGACAAGAGTTGTTATGCCATCACTCATTGCATGACCGTCTGCTTGCCCATCTCTGGCCTGAATAGTGCGACCACACTTGAGCCAGTTCATGGTAGAGAAATGGTGTCGGTTCTGGGTGCTTTCATGATTTCTATCATTTTCTGGGTAGAATGGAATATTTAGTTTGCCCACAGTACACAAGTTGTTCAGTTGTTCACTGCCAGTTTGTCCCAAAACTGTAAATCGTTCCATGTATAGCCTATGGGGATTTGACCCATGAAATAGCAGTATGGGTGAGCTTTACAATGATAAGCAAAGAATATGTTGTAAATTGTGTTGTTCTAACACATTTTGATTAAACTCATTAAAACATTAAAGATCTGTTGTGTTTGTGTAAAAGGCTACCAGATGTTTAGATGATGTGACCTAACAGCAAATCTGTAGGTTTGGATTTATGAATGTTTTAAAATGTCTTCAGCACTCGCTTTCATTTTAAGCAGCATTAACAAATGTAAGTATTTATATATGTTTGTACAAATAGTTATCATGCTAATCACCAGGATACCATCAAAAATAGGCTACTGTAGTCTAGTGTTGTCATCAAGACCACCTAATCCGAGACCAAGCACTCCTTAAATTCATAAAGATCCACATTACCACCTGAGATATGACTTATTCTAATTATATTTACTAATTAAAAATAAGACACTACAATATTCATCTTTGCTCTGCAGATGTCGTGCAGAAGATGCATCTGAACTGGTAAATTCCAAAGGCATAAATAATGTTGTGAATGTCTTTAAAAAAATTTATTGAATGTTTGTATAAAAGCAATATCATGTTTGCAGTCACGCTCAAATTTGTGAAAACGTCTCTCTTGGCCTATTCCTAATTATATCACGTTATAATATAAAAAAACAGATCTCATACAAGTACTTTTTTGCAACAATATCTTGAATTATCTGAGCATTTGTATTCATTTTGGTGACATTTTTGATACAATCCCTCGTTCATTTCTCAACCGGCACAATAAATAAATCAAATTAGAAATAAGTTATTGATTACCTCTGAAGCAGTACATCCAATCACATTAATGATATTAATTAATAAATCAGACAATGCGCCGGCATTTTAGTGATATCTCAGCAGCTGTGATCTTGAAACGTCTGAGACCGACAAGATCAAGTACAAATGTGGTTGAGACTGAGCCCAAGACCTTCCAAAAAAAGTCTTAAAAGAGATAGTTCAGCCAAAAAATTTAAATTTTGTCATTAATTACTTATCCTCATGTCGTCTTCGGAACACAAAACAAGATATTTTTGATGAAATCCGAGAGGTTTCTGACCCCTCCATAGACAGCCATTTAATTACCAATTTCAAGGCTGCAATGGTTCAACCTTAATTTTACGAAGTGACAAGAATACTTTTTGTGCGCAAAAAAAACAAACAAAAATAGCGACTTTATTCAACGATTTTGTTTTAGCCTGTCAGACTCCTATGCAGTTTCCATTGTAAAAACAGTGGTGCTCACGTGAACAGCATCGGCTGCCGTAGATCTCGAAAGTGTAAAATGCGTAGGAGACTGACACAGGCTAGAAAAAAATTGTTGAATAAAGTCGTTATTTTCATTTGTTTTGGCGCAGAAAAATTATTCTCCACGCTTCATAACATTAAGGTTGAACCACTGGAGTCACACGGACCATTATAATGTCTTATTGTTATTGTTGAAATTCCCTTCCTAGACGCTTAGAAAATATCTACACATGCATTCTTAAAAATAAAGGTTCTAAAAGTGATGTCAGAACCTTTCAAGAATTCTTACATTTTTTTTTTGTTTGTTTTTTTTTTTCTATGTAAAGGTTCCGTGAATGTTAAAGGTTCTTGGGACCATCAATGCATATAAAAAGCATTTTTTAAGAGTTTATCAATTGTTGAACTTGCCCAGCAGATGGCACTATTTCATTAGCCTCAGATATTGGTGGACGAGGTCACTACGTAATCGCACGTGCTTTCACATAAACTTAACATAGGTCTTCGTGGAACGGTGAATTTTTTTTTTTTTTTTTGTCAGAATCTAATAGTTTTATTTAAACGTAAATTTAAATGCAATTCAATTCATGTCTTAAATGCAACTTTTGTTTTCAATTTATGAATTAAAGTAAGCCTGCTTAAATAAAAATACTATAGATGAAAGACCCATTCAATATATTTTGAATTCCTTAAAAAAAAAAAAAAAGGCCTATAGTTGAGATGAGAAGTGGTGTTAACGTGTAGGCTATTATTTATTTTATATTAGGTGACCTTAACGTACAATGTACTTGTTCATATTGTATTGCAAAACACTTTTGCTGATATTGAGGTGGGATATGGGTAAAGTTAGGGACAGGTGTGGTGGTATGGGTAAGTTTAAGGGTAAAGTTAGGGACAGGTGTGGTGGGATGGGTAAGTTTAAGGGTAAAGTTAGGGACAGGTGTGGTGGTATGGGATTAGTTTAAGGGTAAAGTTAGGGACAGGTGTGGTGGTATGGGTAAGTTTAAGGGTAAAGTTAGGGACAGGTGTGGTGGTGTGGGATTAGTTTAAGGGTAAAGTTAGGGACAGGTGTGGTGGTGTGGGTAAGTTTAAGGGTAAAGTTAGGGACAGGTGTGGTGGTGTGGGTAAGTTTAAGGGTAAAGTTAGGGACAGGTGTGGTGGTGTGGGATTAGTTTAAGGGTAAAGTTAGGGACAGGTGTGGTGGTATGGGTAAATTTAAGGGTAAAGTTAGGGACAGGTGTGGTGGTATGGGATTAGTTTAAGGGTAAAGTTAGGGACAGGTGTGGTGGTATGGGTAAGTTTAAGGGTAAAGTTAGGGACAGGTGTGGTGGTGTGGGTAAGTTTAAGGGTAAAGTTAGGGACAGGTGTGGTGGTGTGGGTCAGTTTAAGGGTAAAGTTAGGGACAGGTGTGGTGGTATGGGATTAGTTTAAGGGTAAAGTTAGGGACAGGTGTGGTGGTATGGGTCAGTTTAAGGGTAAAGTTAGGGACAGGTGTGGTGGTATGGGTAAGTTTAAGGGTAAAGTTAGGGACAGGTGTGGTGGTGTGGGTAAGTTTAAGGGTAAAGTTAGGGACAGGTGTGGTGGTGTGGGTCAGTTTAAGGGTAAAGTTAGGGACAGGTGTGGTGGTGTGGGTCAGTTTAAGGGTAAAGTTAGGGACAGGTGTGGTGGTGTGGGTAAGTTTAAGGGTAAAGTTAGGGACAGGTGTGGTGGTGTGGGTAAGTTTAAGGGTAAAGTTAGGGACAGGTGTGGTGGGATGGGTAAGTTTAAGGGTAAAGTTAGGGACAGGTGTGGTGGTGTGGGTAAGTTTAAGGGTAAAGTTAGGGACAGGTGTGGTGGTGTGGGTCAGTTTAAGGGTAAAGTTAGGGACAGGTGTGGTGGTATGGGATTAGTTAAGGGTAAAGTTAGGGACATGTGTGGTGGTGTGGGTAAGTTTAAGGGTAAAGTTAGGGACAGGTGTGGTGGTGTGGGTAAGTTTAAGGGTAAAGTTAGGGACAGGTGTGGTGGTATGGGTAATTTAAGGGTAAAGTTAGGGACAGGTGTGGTGGTATGGGATTAGTTTAAGGGTAAAGTTAGGGACAGGTGTGGTGGTGTGGGTCAGTTTAAGGGTAAAGTTAGGGACAGGTGTGGTGGTATGGGTGAGTTTAAGGGTAAAGTTAGGGACAGGTGTGGTGGTATGGGATTAGTTTAAGGGTAAAGTTAGGGACAGGTGTGGTGGTATGGGATTAGTTTAAGGGTAAAGTTAGGGACAGGTGTGGTGGTATGGGTAAGTTTAAGGGTAAAGTTAGGGACAGGTGTGGTGGTATGGGTAAGTTTAAGGGTAAAGTTAGGGACAGGTGTGGTGGTATGGGATTAGTTTAAGGGTAAAGTTAGGGACAGGTGTGGTGGTGTGGTTGAGTTTAAGGGTAAAGTTAGGGACAGGTGTGGTGGTCTGGGTAAGTTTAAGGGTAAAGTTAGGGACAGGTGTGGTGGTCTGGGTAAGTTTAAGGGTAAAGTTAGGGACAGGTGTGGTGGTATGGGTAAGTTTAAGGGTAAAGTTAGGGACAGGTGTGGTGGTGTGGGTAAGTTTAAGGGTAAAGTTAGGGACAGGTGTGGTGGTGTGGGTAAGTTTAAGGGTAAAGTTAGGGACAGGTGTGGTGGTGTGGGTAAGTTTAAGGGTAAAGTTAGGGACAGGTGTGGTGATGTGGGATTAGTTTAAGGGTAAAGTTAGGGACAGGTGTGGTGGTGTGGGTAAGTTTAAGGGTAAAGTTAGGGACAGGTGTGGTGGTATGGGTCAGTTTAAGGGTAAAGTTAGGGACAGGTGTGGTGGTGTGGTTGAGTTTAAGGGTAAAGTTAGGGACAGGTGTGGTGGTATGGGTAAGTTTAAGGGTAAGGTTAGGGACAGGTGTGGTGGTGTGGGTAAGTTTAAGGGTAAAGTTAGGGACAGGTGTGGTGGTGTGGGTCAGTTTAAGGGTAAAGTTAGGGACAGGTGTGGTGGTGTGGGTGAGTTTAAGGGTAAAGTTAGGGACAGGTGTGGTGGGATGGGTCAGTTTAAGGGAAGTGTCAACAGTGTAATTAGAAATGTAACTAATTGCAGATGTAATTCCATGCAGGTACTTTTTAAAATGTAAGTACAATGTAAAAACATGTATGTACACAATAAGTGCATCATATCAAATTATTAATTTAAATGTTAGTACATAGTAGCTTAAGGTCACCTAATATAAAGTGGGTCCATTATTTCTTTAAAACTGCAGGGAAATTAGTTTGCACTACTTGGCATTTTGTCATTTATTTCTTTTCTTTTTTTTACATTTTCAATAACGTATGAAAACAAACACGAATACCCTATATTACATTTAGAACAACTTATTTATGATCTCGAATATCTAATCATCGACCAATGAACTGCATTCATCAGCTGTCGTGCTGTCGTGGTGTCATTGTTTTCTAAGACAACATACTGTAATCATAAGGGCTGCAGTTTGAAGTAGACAAGATAATGAGGCTCTCTAATGTTCTCCTTCACTGTTATTGCACGTTTAGGCAATGAAGCCGCATGCCTTCAGATAAGACCGGGAGATGAGGTAAAACTCCCATCCTGACTGCACGGTGCTTTTATTCTCATTCATTCTTTTTATCTTCATTCATGGTCAAGCTAAGCCCTTTTAATGCAGCCATGCTCTTTAAAGTTAACCATCCTCTGAGGGAAGTGTAAGTAGACTACACGCCAGGCTGTATTTCGCTGTAAGCTGGTCTTGATACTTTAATTTCAGTCATATGGAAATGAGTCGAAGTTTTGGTTTAATTCCAGCACAGTCTACAATGTTTTCTTTAGCAGCTCCATCCTAAAAGCCCTAATAATCACAGGGTTCCAGCGCGGGGCGTCTTAGCGAGCCATTGCTTTGACGTCACGGTGATGATGATGATTGGAATCCGAACGGCGAGTGTAGTGCGCGTGAAGCGGCTCCTGTGAACCTCAGTATGTTGATGCCTTAATAACAAGTGTTCAATTTACGCGCCAATTGCAGGTAAGTGGAACTAACTTCACCGGTTAAACCTAAATTGTTCTTCCATATGCTGAATCCGACAATATAAATGAATATTAGTTGGCTAAAGTGCTGCGAGAATGAGGATGCAACTTGTTTCTTGTCTTTTTATACAGTGTTCTTCTCTCTGCATGCTCGTTTATGCTTTCGGGACACGTGTTATAAAATGATTGCATTTATGAACAAACTGTTGTGAATGTTGCTTAAAACAACTTGTCAATCAGGTGCATGCAGTGAAGACAGAATGTTGAAACAGACTGTTGCACGGAGGAAACATGTCTGTCTTCGCTGCCTCATATCTGTTGCTTATTCTGTCATAATTTGCAAGCGTAATATAATCGTGAATGTAATATAGTCAAAGAGAGATATGTGTGTCCGATAAACTGTAATTCGCGGCATCGGTATATTTGTGTGGTTATGAGTGTTCAGCCTATTTCGGGATTGTCATGAAGGATAAGGTGCATCCGTACCTTTCCCCCATTCATATCGTTGTTCTGAAATAAAGTGTTTTGTACCACCGGCAGCTTTTTAAGACCATATCAGATGCCATTACTGTCTCGAATGTATTTACGCAAAAAAAAAAAAAGGAAAAAAAAATCTAATCTTGAGGTTTGACATAAAAGCGCTATGTAATACTTCAGAAATAGACTTTAAATGTTATATATTTTATTTTCACTCTATTTGTTGATGTTATGCTAAAGTAATACATATAATACAATAATAATAATAATACGTATATTACAGATAATCTTTAGATTGACACTTTTCTCCATAATTAATTTTTGTTGATGTTTTTGATTTGATTTTGTACATGTCATTCATGCTTAAGTGAAACTTAGTTATCACTGTGTGAGAAAAAAAAATCTAAATTGTTTACTGTACACTTTATCACAAAAATCTGTATAGTTGATCTTTGAGTAAGATATAAACTACTTAGACAATTAGCCTTATCAGTTTTTCATAGAGCAGCTGATGTGGATTAGAATGCCACTCCTGCGGTGAGTTGTTACTCTTTTCTACCGCAGGAACTTAAAAATGAAGGGCACAATTAAAACGAATTATCCTTGTTGCCTAATGAACAATATTGGAATTGCATGTTCCTCTCAGGCATGCGTCGAATACCGTCGGTTCAGTTTCACCTGGCAGTTTTCCACTACTATCGCTGCGATTGCATAACATTAAGTACATTTTGTGATGATTGGCTAGTGCCTCTGTATGGAGTTTCAACAACAACGACGCCCCTTTGTCTTTTTCTCAAAGCACTGAGTTAACCTGTTTGAGTGATGATTAACATGACCTGTGCAGCTGAGATGAATGAACTGAGCATTGCACATATGACGTAGTCCTCATTCTTGTTTTTGTTACATGACTGATTGACGTTTACAGGAGCACTCGAGGAGAGAAGCGACTCTGTGAGATGGTTCGGTAAATGTCGATGTAATGGATTTGACTAAAATGGGTGCGATCCACCTCCAGAACCCCGGCCACCCCATGTCGCTCCTGCAGAAGGCCAACCAGATGCGCCTCTCTGGGACATTGTGTGATGTGGTCATCATGGTCGACAGCCAGGAGTTCCATGCCCACAGAACCGTGCTTGCATGTGCTAGTAAGATGTTTGAGATCCTGTTCCACCGCAACAGCCAACATTACACTCTGGACTTCCTCTCACCAAAGACCTTCCAGCAGATTCTGGAGTACGCCTACACCGCCACGCTCCAAGCGAAGCTGGAGGACCTGGACGACCTGCTGTATGCCGCAGAGATTTTAGAGATAGAATACTTGGAGGAGCAATGCCTGAAGATCTTGGAAACCATCCAGGCGTCCGAAGAGAACGACACAGATGTGAACATGAATGAGAACGGTGCAGAAGATGCAGATGACCGCAGGATCAAGTACCTCAAGAGCACGTTTATCTCTAAAAAGCATTCCATACAGGATGCCGGCTATGGTACTGCCGCCCGCCATCGCCTTGCCCTGGTTAGCATGGTCGACAGAAGATCTTCAGAGTCCGCCCAACTGGGTCTTTCAACCGCCAGTCCGACTAAAGCCGCCGTAGAAGGCCTGATGAGCATGGGTCAGTCTGTCCTCCAAGGCAACATGGCCCAGGGTTTCTCACATAACCTTGGTAAGGCATCTCCATTGCTAGATAAGATTAAAACTGAGATGATGCAGGTAGATGAGGACTACCAACACGATGGCGGCTTCCACCGCAATGGGGAGGGCGGCAGTGACTCCAGGCAGCACCGGGACACTCCTGGAACCCCAACCAGAGGCAGCGTTATCACCAGCGCCCGCGAGCTCCACTCCGCAGACAGTTCTGCTGATTCCCAAGGAGACAACAGCCAAGTGGGTCTGGTCAATATGGCCAGTCTGGCTGATAGACATTTCGCTTCGCTGTGCTCTATCCCGTCCAACCATAAGAGCGAAAGCATGCTGCCCTTGCCTGTATCCATGGCCTCATCGCTACATGTGCCATCTTCCCTGGCCATGTCGATGGATTTCAGTGCATATGGGGGACTTTTCCATCAGAGCTTGATTCAGAGGGAGTTCTTAAGCAAGCTCGGAGATTTCACAGCAAATGTGAAGCACGAGGTCCAAACCCAGAGAGAACGATGTGAGGTGTGTGATATGGAGCTGCCTGATAATGAAGCTGCTGAACAACACAGGTGAGTGAAGTTATTTGAGGCTTTCCTGTCATGGTTTGTCATTATATTTATATTTATATGACCCTATGAATTTCTTCGTTCTGTGGAACGCAAAAAGAAAAACTTAGCAGAATGTTCACGCTGCTGTTTTCCATACAATCAAAATGAATGGTGACCAAACAAAATTTGCAGATCGAAAAAAAACGAAAGACATTTGTTTGGAAAAACACGAAACGGAAGCAATGGAAAGGAAAAAACTGAACTGTTTTTTAAATGTCAAACTTAACTTGACACTGGATACATGAGTAAGACACTGGAAAACGTGAGATTCGAGCAGTGGATTGCGATTTTGTTTGTTTTTTATTTTGAACTTATTTTCACACGACATCGTAAAAGACATGAGCACAATATTGTAGGGATAGACCGATATGAACATTTGCCCGATACCAACAACCGATAATTTTTTATTTTTGAAAGCCAATAACCGATATATTGGCCGGTAAATCTAAATCCAAATTTTTATGTCGTTTTTGAGAGCTTGATTACAAAAACAAAAGTCTCACCATTAAAAGCCATGTCCCAAGCACACAATTATAATGTTCCCATTATAATTTTATGTAGCCTACATGATAGACTTGCTCTGAACATGTTGCACTGAACTGTATTTTCCTTTTTCAAGTGACTTTCAATCATATTTCAAGCAATTCAAAACCATCATGGTGAACAGTGCGCATCTGAAGTGTCTCAGCTGAAGGAAATAATCCATTATGTATTGGCTTTTATATATTGGCCAAATTTTCTTATCAGGCAGATAACATAAAAAAATTGACATATATTAGCCGCTACTGATATGGTGGCCAATATATTGTGCATTCCTACAATATTAGAAGACTTCCATTTAGCTCATGTTTACATGTGTGAAAAACACTCAATGTACAAAATGTTGTGCTTTTGTGGTCTTCAGAAGAAAGAAAGTCATACAGATCTACTGTAAAACAACATTTTTGGATGAACTTGTCCCTTTACTGCCAGATCTGCACAGGAAGACCTCGTCCTTTCACAAATGAAAGGATGAGATCTTCCTGTGCAGAAAAGAAGTGCTGCTTAGTACAGCTTGACCCTGATCTTCCCTCCATAACCTGTGGCTCGACTCTTGTCAAAATAATTGACCAGGAGCAGCTTTGCTCAGATAGACAGATGGATTAGAAGCACTATTTTTCTAAGCTAAAACAACCTATACATATTCATAAAACCAGGCTTGTTTGTCCATTTTTTTGTTTTTGCACAGAATGTCCTCACGCTTTCACTTGGTGGACATCCAAATGGTGTCATGCCATATGTCAAAAAATATATTTATTGCTGTAGTTGACATATGAAACCCATTATTCGTCAAGCCAAGCACTTTTATTGGTTTGGGCTTGACTGATGGCCATGCAGTTTAAACTTGGACTCTCAACCAGTAGGTTGTGCTTTATCTGTATTTATCAGAGTGGAAGATAACCCCGCACCGCTCTCCTTAGTCTCTGTGGTGAAGATGGTCTGATAGTGACTTTAGCCTTCTGTCAGACACAGATAAAGTGGCCACACGTTGTGTGTATTGCAGTGCACCTGATACCCTTTCATTCATTCCCACAAATGCTGAACCCAGTGACACCGACCCGGGTTTCCTGTCTGAGGCCTGACAAACACGTCCTATCAGATTTTCTCCATTCCAGTGTGGCACTAAAACACACGGTGCTTCTTTTTTTGTGTTTAGAAGTAACATACAAAGTTCAACTTCATGTTTTTTTTTTTAAGAAAATCTACTAGTTTGGCATAATCTTTTATTATATTATTTCTTAACATATTTTAACAAAATTATGCTTTATTAATATATTTTTTTTAAATGTTCGCCGGTAATGAAAGTTAGGATGACAGTACAGTAATCACATGTAGACAGTAGGTCAGTAGGTTAGACAGTCACTAATATTTGTGCATAAACTCAACTTGCCCTTTTTCTGGTTTGTGAACAGTGACAGATGTTAAGATCCGCCGACATCTGACTTGCACACAGGACGTTATGAAAGCCCTGGGGCCCCATAGGGTCATTGTGGTCATAGTGAAGCGACCCAATACCAATAACAGTTAAACTTTTGCCCCAATTGCGAGAGGCCCTCTAAGTCGTGAATCTTAACCCAGATGCACCCGCCAAAGCCCGGTCCTCTGGAACGAGTCTAAGCACAGCCAGCCGTTTGACATAAATGCAATAGCGGTGGACATCACAACAGTCGTGCAACAAACACGCTCTCCTCTGGATTAAGACCTCTGCAAGCCGCTGTGTTTGGTCTCGGTCCTGTCATGCATGTCATTTCTGCCCTGTGGTCCAGCCGAGGAATGTGCTGCTTTCCACTGAGTGGATTTAATCTGCCGCTGATGTGTACTCACAATCTACCGCGGGCGGCAAGGAGATGAGTGATGCGTGCAGGGGCTCTAGGGACACAGATCAGCTCCGCTGCTTAGGAATCCCTGGAAGTGGGAGATCCTAGAGCACTCGCATTGGCCGTAGCGCTCACAGCTCTAATTAGATCTTTTGTTATAGAGCAAACAGAGAGAGATTGAAGACAGAGAGGTCAAGAAAGACAGATGAAATGGAGCTACTTCCTGTGTCTGTATATATTGAGGTGTATATTTATACAACAATTCTTTCTGGTTCTCGGATCTGATTGGTTGAGAGCCTTCTCCAGCCGTGCAATATTCTCCATGTATCAGCACTGGTACCGTTTCACCGTTTGTATCACTCCGCTTGCGGCAGCTGTTATGGCGGTCGAGCAAATCCACCATTTTTTTTTTTTTTTTTACACATTTTTTTAGGCGAGAATGTAGTAATTTAGACCTCAAATATGTAACTAAACATAGCGACTGTTTTAGAATTTGCTTAAAAGCTTTCGCAGATGCAAAAAAGTGTCCGTTCAGCGCTCATGTACCCGCCGAGAACAGCTTCGGGAATTTCCTGCTGGCTCTTACTGTCTGTAGATAGTGGTTAAACATGAGATATAATTCATTTGGGGTATATCAAACACAATCTTTGGTCTTATTAATCTATTACTTGTTCCAGAATTTATATTTAGGCTAACTTAAATCCTGTACTAGAGCGCTGCTTTTGTACTTTTACTGAATTGTTTGCTTGTGTTTATTTCCTATTATCTTTTATAAGGGATATTGTTGTTAATTTTAATATTATTGTTCAATAAATATTGTTTCATATAAATAATATGGCATATTTGGGCAGTGAGAAAGGGTCCATTAGTGATTGTGATTTCGACTTCAATGACAGTTACATTACTACACCATTGGATGGCGGTCTTCTTGAGTGACTGGTTGTAAACTAGGAAGTTGTTTTAGGCTGTCTTGGGAAATCTTTTAAAGGGACAAAGACAAAGATATCTCTTTCCTCATTATTTTTTATAATGGATATAATATTATGGACATCGACCTGAAGAATGAATGCTATATCAGATGCAGGTAATACACTCGTTTAGTCGATCTCGCTTTCATAATACCATAATACTCTACTCTATAATACAATAAACTCAACGTTCCTTCGTTAGTAAAGTGACGAATTAGTCTTAGGCTCAACTGTTAAACTGTCAATTTGAGGTTTGAATCCATGGCGGAAGAAAGCAGTTCTGCAGAAAAGAGAGGTTTTTAAAGACACTCCGTTGTTGCTTCTTATTTATTTACTCACTTGTGCCATCGAACTGTTGTATAAATGCAGTATCACACTCGTAGCCGTGCGATATATCTGTACATCAGTACGCTGTGATTCGGCCAGAGGTAATCTCATATCATATATATGATATTGCTCATATATATCAGGGGCGTTTCCTCCAAGGAGGCAAGGGAGGCAGTGCCTCCTCAAAAAATTGGATGAGAAAATAATGCTAATTACAAAAAAAAGATAATGCAAATATTACAAAATGTGACATTAAAAAGTGTATAAATCACATGTTTTTTTAATGTAACACTGTCCGACAGCGACAAATCAGCATATCAGAATGATTTCTGAAGGATCATGTGACTCTGAAGCCTGGAGTCATGATGCTGCAGATTCAGTGACATCACAAAAAAATTAATTACATATTGAATTTTATTAAAATCGAAAACAGCTATTTTAAAGTGTAATAATATTTCACAATATTAAATTTTTTTTTCTGTATTTTGATCAAATAAATACAGCATAAAAATCGTAATGTTTACAAACTTTTGACTGGCACTGTACATTATACATTAACAACTGTAATATGTGCAGTAATAATAGAGTTTAAATAATTGTTTTCTATATGTTACAATGTAATTTATTCCTGTGGTGGCAAAGCTGAATTTTCAGCATCATTACACATTGATGATATTAAATGTTTCAAATCAGCATATTAGAATGATTTCTGAAGGATCATGTGCTGCTGAAAATGCAACTTTGGTTTCACAGGAATTAATTACATTTTAAAATATATTAAAAATATATTATTTCGCAATATAACTGATCAAACAAGCCTCAGTGAGCATAAGAGAGCATTCTTTCAAAAAATTCCAACCCCAAACTTTTGAACCGTAATGTACACATACAGCGGTTCAATAGTAAAGAAACTAAAGCACAGAGATAATGAGTGTCTTTCACACACCAGGCTTCAGAGCTCATCTATTGTCTTCTCAACTGTTGCTTCAGATGACCTTTTGTTTACTCAGCCTCTCCCTTTATCCTCTGTTAACTACAACAACAGCCCTATTACTACATACCAGTAGTCTCCTGAGAGGACACTGTATATGCCCATTCTTAACAGGAAGTTTGGTAGACCTGATTAAGATTATCGCAGGTAATCATATGCTGCAATTTATTTTATGTATGTTGGGATCTGAGCTTTTAGATACCTGTGTATATTTAGCAAGATAAAGAAACAAAATGGACTTTGTGAAACTTTGGTCAAATGTGAAAAGCTATTTTTAAGTAATTTATTTGTGTGTGTATATATATATATATATATATATATATATATATATATATATATATATATATATATATATATATATATATATATATATATATACTTGAATAACAAATTTGAGGTTACAATATGTGTACTTAAGGTTTAATGATGAAGCAGAATTGTGTGGCAAATAGTGTTTTAAAAATGAACCTTACTCAGTTTTGTCTATTTATGCCTGTAATAAATTAAATATTGCTAACACTTTCATTTGGGGACCAATTCTCACTATTAACTAGATGCTTATTAGCTTGAATATTACTAGCATATTGGCTGTTTATTAGTAATTATAAAGCACACATTAATTCCTTATTGTGCATGACCATATTCTACATCCCTTATACCAAATTCAATAATCCATACCTTACTATCAATGAGCTGTATATTAGGAGTTCATTGAGACACAAGTCATAGTTAATAATGAATTTGCTCCCAAACTAAAGTGTGAGAAATATTTTAGATTTGTAAAGATAGCTCTAGTGATAGATCATGAATCTACTGAAAGATTAGCATGACATTTATAAGGATTTGCAGTGTAGAAGGGGCCAAAGAAAACACACTGAGCCCATTAATGGATAACCCAGCCTCCGGAGAAGATATGTTTTCAGAGAGCATTGCCCTGGTCAAGCTTCATTAGCGCTTCAAGCCCTTCCTGTCCCGCAAGACTATGGCCACCCAGTGATCTTTAAACTTCTGTCTTCTCCGCAGACCTCTGGAATCCAGTTGGTCAAGACTTTAAGCCCTCTAGTATCTTTTCACCCCAAAGCCTGCTATCAGGCAAAGACAGGACTCTTTCAGCCCTTATCATGGCTATACAGGTCAACTCTTTAGGGTCGGGTCAAACTTCTGACCTTCGGCGCCCTGAGGGTGTTTTTTCTTCTCTTTCTCGCATTGTTCTTGTGTTCAAACCCTCTTTTGTGTGTTTGAGTGTGTGCGTGCCTGTTTTCGTTGCTCTGGCCGTAGCCTTGGGGGTTGGGTGACTTATTGATTGGCGACTCTGAAATTCAGCTGAAAACAGTGACTTTAGTCACAGTTCCTAAACTCTAGCGTAATATGCCAAAATACAAACAACTTTGATTTTGTTGGCTCGGCCACATGTTTTGCTGTCTGTGCCCTTGTAACCTAAACTCCTGATCAAAGTAAAAGGTTAGTTTAATCCTCGGATGATGACCGGTAGCCTGCATTTCACACTAATTCCACACTGCTAGCGTAATGTGGCCCTTGTGCCAGAGCTCTTGTTGGCTCACTGAGAGAAAGAGTCAAAGTTACATCCAGCCCTTTCTCATTGAAAGTGTTTATAGTGGCTGCCTTAGTCTCGGGCTTGCACAAGGATACCTATATGCTCATTATAGTGTATATAAGCTTGGAGAAAATGCAAAAATACACCTTATTTGGGCTAAAGATGGGCTTTGGATCATTCACAGTCTTACAAAGATGTCAGAAACGTAAGCCATTCAGTATTTTAATAGTTACACTATATGTGTTAATACTTAAACTGTCAAAAAAACAACAACATTTTGTTAATCAGTATTTTGTCTTTTTTCTTGTAAAATGTCTAAAATCCTTAAAAAAACTAATTTGAAGCAAATTTACATCAAATTAAGATATGTATTATCTATCTATCTATCTATCTATCTATCTATCTATCTATCTATCTATCTATCTATCTATCTATCTATCTATCTATCTATCTATCTATCTATCTATCTATCTATCTATCTATCTATCTATCTATCTATCTATCTATCTATCTATCTATCTATCTATCTATCTATCTATCTATCTGATAGGTACACTGAGTGAACCCTAAATTAAATGTTTAAAGTTTAAAGATTAAAGAAAAATACTGAGATAAGTTTAAAGGTCAGGGATTCAGCATACCATCAAGGCCACTGAGTCAAATTTGAGCCATGTGTTGCGTAAAATATGACTGGTCATTGCTGCCATAGTACTTGTTTGTGCAGTGTCACATTGACCTTGAATGAGATGCATAACCTTACCTGGAAATTGAGTTTAGTAGAATAATAATGTTTGTTGGTAGGTCGATGGTGCTCCACTAAGTATCTAAATTTTTAACACAAAATCATAGTAGATTATCCACAAAAACATCATGTTGTTACACCATGTTCCCAGACCAAATCTGGCAGCCTTTCCCTTTCCAACCTGCATAACAGTGTTAGAAGCTTTTTAGACAGAACTCTGTGAAATTACCAGCGGCGATCTTTCAATAGACCCTGAGGGAAGCACAGTCAGCTGTGAGGATCTACTCGTGCTGTCATAATGGCACTGGCCTCGCTCGCACAATACCATCAGGTCATTGAGCATCCACTGCACGGGCAAATTGAACACTTCCCAATTTTCTGAGAATCTTTCCAGTTTCCCTCTCAAGCCTTGCAAACAAGAATGCCACTGAAGCCGCTGCCAAACATGGTTTTAATACTATACACAGTATACAGCCTGTGCCACATTATTTTGTTACATTTTGTTGTGGTTTGTTTTGTATCAAAAACAGTAAATTCTGTGTGCAACTTATCCCTCTCTGTTTGTTACAGACATGAATAATGCCTAAAATCATGCATGCAGCTTGTTGAGTAGAGTTGTGCTATTACTCAATAAGTGATTAACAAACAATTTTCGATTGATGGATGATAAAGAAAAAATCCCAAAGTCTTACATTAAAAGGAGGCCTAAGCCATGTCCAATATTCTTAAGAAAGAAGCTAAGAGTTCACAAGATGTTCATAAAAATGTTTCTGAGTACAATTCTTGAGAAATTTTTATGAGGTTACAAAGTTATTCAAGGTCTATATTTGACGTTTTTGTAGAGTTGTTACTGAATTTCACATTCAGTAAAAATTGTGTAAAATTCTTTACTCTTTCCCTGCCAAACACAGAATTTTCCAGGTTTCCGTGTTTTCACTGTTATACGCTATGTTTTCTGAAAGAGTCCTGAATCCCTTGAACAAAGCACATGCGAAGAAGACGCTGAAACAAGCGATATCATAGGTAATATCATGCATATGTAAAGTAACATTCTAAATTAAATGTTGACCCAGAATGAGCTAGAGGACTGTGAAAGCATTAGGGGTGTTGATGGACTCCACCTACTCCATCTGTGTTTTGATCATTGTTCTGAATGGTCTTTGACAAAAATGTGATTTTCCAACCCGATTTCACAGCAATTTGTACATATTTTACGAGGTGGCTAATTCGTACGAATTTGTACGACCTCACTCATATGAATTTGTACGATTTTTGCTAAATCGTACGTATTTGACGTGTTTCCCAATTTGTATGATTTTGAACGAATTATCTACCCCTAACCACGCCCCTAAACCTACCCATCATTGCAGTTTAGACAAATCGTACAAATTCATACGAGTGAGGTCGTACAAATTCGTACGAATTAGCCACCCCGTACAAATACGTATGAATTGGTCGTGAGATAGCGTTGGATTTTCTTTTCTAATTTTTTAAAAATTAAACTTTCAAGTGTTGATTAAAAAAAAGAATGCATGAAGCTTGAATAAAGCGGGTTGTTTTGTTTAAAAGCAGAGACTCTCTTCTTTCTTTTGATATATTGCTTGCTCAGATATTCATACAGCTAAATACAACAATAATTAAACTTTTGTGAAAATTATCAAAAACGCTGGCAACTCTTAAAAGAAAAACACAGGTGGGGAAAGAGTTAAGTGTTGTCTTTAGAACAATCTTAAGAAAAAGATAAGAAATTATTTTTAATAATGTAAAATATTAACTTTAACTTTATTTTAAAATTAGATGTAATTAGCCGTTAAGAAGAATGTTTTGTGAATCTGGCCCTAGAATATCATAGATTTATTTATTTTATTTTTATTTTATTTTTTTGACTTGGCAACCACCCAGAACACCCCAGCTATCTTGATAAATGGACATTTGTTTGTGGGTTTGTGTGAAGTGTTTCTGTTTTCTCATTCATGCTTCATAGGGTTTTCTCATACTGCTTTGGGGAAGACTTCCTTTAAAGCCGCCTCATTGGTAATTTGGAAGTGCTCTAGTATCCGATTGCACACATCAGCCCGTGAATTGCTCTCTCAGTGGGAAAGGTACTCTAGCAGCTCAGCTCTGGCCTGCCATTAATCAAAGCCACTTCCAGTGGCCCACTCCAGAAACACAAGCGCTTGCCCTGTCTCAAACAGACAGCTCGACAATTTGTCTCCTTAGAGAAAGTCGACATTTTAATGCCTGCATTTTAATAGGGATGTATAACAGCGGCCTGTAGAGACAAATGGACCATCATCTTTACAGATTGGTTTTTCTCCTCTAACCTCGTCTGAACTGTTTTGTTCAGGGCAGGTGTACTTAAATCGACCAGAAGATTGAGTTTTAACACTTTGTTCTTTCAAAGGTTGGATTTCCATGTTTAACGTTGATTTAACATTGATCTGACTTCAGGATTATTTAATATTCTTTTGTTACTGTTCGTATCTGTATATCAGTGTCCGATACTGGAGCACAAACTAGACAGTTTGAATAATGCAGTGAGTTGTCATGATGTTATATGTCTGTCTCTATTTGGATTTGCTTTGACAATGACTGGGATCAAGATGAGTAGTATTGATTTTCCTCTTATTGTTCCATTTACCAGGTATTTCTCCACATCTCAGATCAGTGTTGTTCAATCTTTCGTGTCTTTCAAGTGAACAGAGGGAATGAGATTAATAGGGACTTTCTGAAGGTGCTCTGTTACTGAGCAATCAATTTGTTGGGCAGGTTTAACGATACATCGATTAATAATAGCAACTCGCAATTAACTTTGTTTAGATGGAAATTAAAATGTTCAATTGCGTATTATCGGAAGCATTCGCATACCGTATAGTAAACTCTTTAGTAGGGCTGTGTGATTAATCATAATTGATTTTTCAATTTTGAGTGCAGCGATTATAAAAACAAGATAATCAACGTGAAACGATTATTGTGCTGCTGCCGCATTCTGTCCCATCCTTTCCTTCACAGCGGTGCACTTTGGTTCCTCCCTAAAAGCCCAAACTTGACATCCAAATCAACCAAATAAGTGAGTGGGAACGTGAGTGGCACTGCGGGACATGCTTGATATTAAACAGTGTTATTAAAGGCATATTAAGCCGCGAAAGAGATGTTGTTACCTCCTGTGTGCACGCTCCAAGACGGGCGGAACGAACATATGCAAAGTATAGTGTGAGCTTCAGATACACTCCTAAATGGTCAAATAGCCTACACACAAATATGTTGAAATGCCGTTTTGGGAAATATCCTCGTAAACACAGTCAGTTACGTCTTAAGTGAATGTAAACAGAGGGAAAGAGTGCGTGTGTAACAGTATATTGGATACGTGTGTTATCTCTTAAAGTGACAGTGGCCTAATAAATCTGCTGCAGTCATTAAAGGTGCACTATGTAACTTTTCCGTCCGGTAGAGGTCGCCTATTCAAAACAAAGGCGTAGTTTTATGACACCAAGTTTGAGCCCAGAATCTTGGGACATGTGGTCTTCACCTCAAAGGTGGTGGAAAAGAATCGGGATAGGACTTGAATCAAGTTCATGGATGTGATTATTAACGTTACTGTAGTATGAAGCAGAGCAGGACCGAATGTTGTGGGAGCTGAGCAAGGCCGCTGGAGCGATTGTTAATAAGATGAACGCAACAAACGCCTCGCGAGCAGAGGGACTTTTATTATGCCACAGTCGCCGGCGCCATTTCCGCTTTTCCGGTCATGAGTATGAGGTAACACAGCTCTGTTTATCATATTAGATACATTTGAGTGTGTTGTAAATTATGTTATGACGTTACTCTGTGCGTTCGCTCGGCGACTGCTATGAAACTTGCTGCACACTGCAGTAAGAGTAAAGCCTTTCTGCAAAATAAAAAACAGAGGGTAACGCAGATATGACGCAATTGACAGGCGACTCCCTCACACGTCCCGGTTCATTGGTTAAAATAGCAATTTTCTCACAATTTACAAATAGTTAGAAACATTTGGGATATTGTAAGTATTCAACTGAACAAAATATATAACATTGGCCTAGTGTTTTTTTTTTTGTAAATTGTAAATCTTTAATGTTAATCAAACAACAAAAGACAAAGATAAAATCACTCACTGCTCTTGAATGAATAAACTGTAGTTTTAATAAGGATTAGTCTATATTTAATGTATACACCAGTGTTATTTTACATTTGATTACCTTATTCACCACTGTTAGTACATCTTCCTGAAAAACCAAAAGCACTGTTAATGAAATTTATATTTTTGATCTGTTGTATTTTTCTCAGTTTTGTTTGTAATTTAGTTTATTTGTTCTTATTGTATTGCTGACTGTTTTCTTGTCTTCTGTAACTGTTTGAGGACTTTTACTTACATTAATTAACCTAGTATTAGTTTTTGCTACTGATAATTGTGAAATTTCGGACTTTGATCATATCACCACCAATAATCGTGTTAAATAATCGCGTTTATGATTTTTTTTTTTTTTTTACCATAATCGAGCAACCCTCTTTAGTAAGTATATGCAAAACCGACTAGTTGGTGGGTTGACCTGTGAGAGGTCAAGAGGTAGTTCACCCAAAAATGAAAATTCTGTCATCATTTACTCACCCTTACCAAACCTGTTCTTTCTTCTGTTAAACACAAAATGGGATATTTAGAAAAAAATATATATCTGGGATTTTTTTATATTAAAATATGTATCTTTCATGTTCCACAGAAGAAAGAAAGTCATTCAGGTTTGGAACGACCTGTAAAATATTTTTTTGGTAAACTGTCTCTTTAAGGACATCCACAAGACTCAATCAGACACTTTTTCTAAAGGACTTTCACACAGCATATGTTAAAATAACTGCTCGATATAAAGCATTAATATAGGGCTGGGTGATAAACAATATCACATCGAGATTGCGATAAAATTTGCGTCGATAACGATGATAAGATATGGACATTTTTACACAATATGGATTAATCTAACAGCCTATCACACAGTCAGTGCATGTCCTAATAAGTGATTACTGTGTGTCTTTATGTGAATGAACGCCACAGTTTCATCTGATACACAATATATGAATACACAAACACATGAACTTCATCTCCAGAGCTGCTTTGAGAGCCACTTTACAAGCTTTTCACCATTTCATCTGAGGAAAACTACCATTAGAAGACTAAAAACTAAAATATCTTCACATTCACAAAAAAAGGTCAAAATAAAAGTTTGGTTTAACTTCAAGAAATTATGACAGAAATGTATCACTACTGTATGCAAAAATGTACTTCTCAAAGTCATAATAATAATATTTCTAAGGAATATCATTTTGTTGTAAATTGTTTTATTTTCATTTAATTACATTTTAAAAGTTTAAATTAAATTGTTAAAGTTTATACACATTTGTATTCAATCATAAAACACAGAATCCCAAAACACAGAATTTAGGAAAAATCCACTGTCTAAATTAAAAGATAGCTTTCCTGTAGCTCAAACAATAAGAGTGTGGCGCTAGCAACGCCAAGGTCATGGGATCGATTCCCAGGGAAAGCAAGAACTGACAAAAAAAATGTAAAAATGTGTACCTTGAATACAGTGTAAGTCGCTTTGGATAAAAGCGTCTGCCAAATGCATAAATGTAAAAGGTAGAGTTTAAATGTGAACAAATACGTTTAAATGTTTACATTCATTCTCAAGGTCTAACAAATATGTGGAAAGCATGTCCTTCCCCATTAATGGTAAATTAATATTGCATGTTTTAAAATTGTTTTTAAAATTTCAGCTGCTTTGAACTTAAAAAGTCTTAAAATATTGTTCAATACTGTAGATTCATTACAAAAGAGGTGTTTTCAGGTCTATGGCAGTGATGTTATAAACTGGACGAAGAGAGATACTGTAACAGTTACTAACATTAACATTAGAGAAGGTTTGTCTCTTGCCTCCTTAAAAGCAGCATCTCACTCAGCTATAAAAAACTAGACAAGATGAACTCACTAGTCAACCTCAATAAACAGCTAGTCATCTATCGTCTGCATTAATGCAGTACTGTTAAAACCCTTAGTCGTTTGGTTGTTTTCAAAGCGTAGCTTCACAATAACATGTCATTTTCAAGCCAAAAGGCAACCTTCAGTAAGATAACACTAGTATTTTTCCAGCAAACACACAAATCTGTAGATAACGTGTGTTGGCTGCCGACAGCGGTGCTCAGCGTGTCCACTGCGGTTGAGTGGATATTGTTTATAGGAGGCTGGGCTCTGTCAGGCGGTCTATTTCAGACCCCGTGTTGTGGCTGCAAAGGGGGACGACGCAGCAGATGCTACAGATTGTGAAATGCAGCTAACACGCATTCTGTCTGCGCCCTCAACCGAAGGGCACATGACCTGAGCAAACATCCTTGGTCAAATAAAATGACCGTACCTGAGGGTGTTGACTCTAGTCTTTGAATCCGAATAGAAAGCTAATTCGCTTCCATTACTCAGGGATGATCTTCAACAGAATGTCCTGGAATTAATATTTTAGCACGACCGTTCCTGGTGGTAGCGAGAGTTGGCTTTAATAGCTTTTTTCAAGGTGAAATAATATGCCCCTGTTCATAATGAGCCTGTGCATGTCTGGCAGCGCCCCGGTTGCGGAGCGGTGATAATTAAGGGCTCTATAGCAGGAATAAAGGTTACGTCTGCGGCGGGCTCGCTCGACTGCTCGCTGATGCAGCGCACGCGCCGGCGGTGCATCTGTCTGTGTGTGTGTGTGGCTGGAATTCACATGAAAGGACTCGGGCGAGAGAAGGGAACAGGAGTGGGCGGGGGACGAGTCGTTGATATGTACAGCGTGACTCAGTTAAACATACCGAACTGCAGGAGCATTTAATACATTTCAATTAAAACAAATACTTAGAACAAGAGGACAGATTAAACGGACAATCGGCATGTCTGACTTAGACGGGTGTTTTTTGGCCTTATGCCTCTCTCCCGGCCTGGCTACTTCATTGAAATGGAGTGTATATATTTGTTCAGGTTCTTTGTGTACCCTTTCTCTGAGGCGTGTTTAATTTTTGATAAAACAAAGCCATAAATGTTTTCTCTCAAGCCACCAGGTCACTACGTCTGGACGGTAAATATTTCATAGCTCTGCTGAAGCTGGTTCTGCTACGGATGTTGGTTTGTAGACGAGCTAGTTGTGTTTCTTGAACCCAGGTCTAGGTTTATTTTAAGCATCAGATGATGCCGTATGCTATTCAGTTCATTAATAGCTTTCGCTGTATTAGGCCTAATTGATTCAGACCTGCTTGATGAATATTTCGAGTGCCTGAAGTCTTTGAAGTATGTGCCCTAAACCTTTCACAGCACCCTGTCGAGAGTATCATCAAAATAAACTGAGCCACAGACGCAGGCGTGTTTAGAATATCAAGCGTGAATTTTTGAAGCTGCATTCCTAAATTAAAGTGCATTTTTAACTCTAAAGGAATAGTTCATTTAACTAAATGCTTTTCTTTCTTCCACTGAACACATAAAGATGTGTTTGGGAGAATTTTCAAATTTCCTCTCACAGCATAACTCTCAGATCTCTCATTCATGTATGCACATATCACATGATGAAAGAATTAAATTTTTGGGTGAGCTTATCCTGTATATCCAGTCCAAATGAGCAGTTATATATTATATTATATTATATTATTATATTATATTATATTATATTATATTATATTATATTATATTATATTATATTATATTATATTATATGTGCATGTGCTTATATCAGTATTTATATACACTCACACTCCAAAGGATTATTAGGAACACCATACTAATACTGTGTTTGACCCCCTTTCGCCTTCAGAACTGCCTTAATTCTTCGTGGCATTGATTCAACAAGGTGCTGAAAGCATACTTTAGAAATGTTGGCCCATATTGATAGGATAGCATCTTGCAGTTGATGGAGATTTGTGTGATGCACATCCAGGGCACGAAGCTCCCGTTCCGCCACATCCCAAAGATGCTCTATTGGGTTGAGATCTGGTGACTGTGGGGGCCATTTTAGTACAGTGAACTCATTGTCATGTTCAAGAAACCAATTTGAAATGATTCAAGCTTTGTGAAATGGTGCATTATCCTGCTGGAAGTAGCCATCAGAGAATGGGTACATGGTGGTCATAAAGGGATGGACATGGTCAGAAACAATGCTCAGGTAGTCCGTGGCATTTAAACGATGCCCAATTGGCACTAAGGGGCCTAAAGTGTGCCAAGAAAACATCCCCCACACCATTACACCACCACCACCAGCCTGCACAGTGGTAACAAGGCATGATGGATCCATGTTCTCATTCTGTTTATGCCAAATTCTGAGAAATCGAGACTCATCAGACCAGGCAACATTTTTCCAGTCTTCATCTGTCCAATTTTGGTGAGCTTGTGCAAATTGTAGCATCTTTTTCCTATTTGTAGTGGAGATGAGTGGTAGCCGGTGGGGTCTTCTGCTTTTCACACCATTCTTTGTAAACCCTAGAAATGGTTGTGCGTGAAAATCCCAGTAACTGAGCAGATTGTGAAATACTCAGACCAGCCCGTCTGGCACCAACAACCATGCCACGCTCGAAATTGCTTAAATCACCTTTCTTTCCCATTCTGACATTCAGTTTGGAGTTCAGGAGATTGTCTTGACCAGGACCACACCCCTAAATGCATTGAAGCAACTGCCATGTGATTGGTTGATTAGATAATTGCATTAATGAGAAATTGAACAGGTGTTCCTAATAATCCTTGAGGTGAGTGTATATATGTATATATGCAATATATCTCATAAACTTATATTTTATTCACAATAGAATATAGATAACATATCAAATGTTGAAAGTGAGACATTTTGAAATGTCATGTCAAATATTGGCTCATTTTGGATTTCATGAGAGCTACACATTCCAAAAAAGTTGGGACAGGTAGCAATAAGAGGTCGGAAAAGTTAAATGTAAATATAAGGAACAGCTGGAGGACCAATTTGCAACTTATTAGGTCAACTGGCAACATGATTGGGTATAAAAAGAGCCTCTCAGAGTGGCAGTGTCTCTCAGAAGTCAAGATGGGCAGAGGATCACCAATTCCCAAAATGCTGCGGCCAAAAATAGTGGCGCAATATCAGAAAGGAGTTTCTCAGAGAAAAATTGAAAAGAGTTTGAAGTTACCATCATCTACAGTGCATAATATCATCCAAAGATTCAGAGAATCTGGAACAATCTCTGTGCGTAAGGGTCAAGGCCAGAAAACCATACTGGATGCCTGTGATCTTCGGGGCCTTAGTGCTACTGTAATGGAAATCACAACATGGGCTCAGGAATACTTCCAGAAAACATTGTCGGTGAACACAATCCACCGTGCCATTCGCCGTTGCCGGCTAAAACTCTATAGGTAAAAAAAGAAGCCATATCTAAACATGATCCAGAAGCGCAGGCGTTTTCTCTGGGCCAAGGCTCATTTAAAATGGACTGTGGCAAAGTGGAAAACTGCTCTGTGGTCAGACCAATCAAAATTTGAAGTTCTTTTTGGAAAACTGGGACGCCATGTCATCCGGACTAAAGAGGACAAGGACAACCCAAGTTGTTCTCAGCGCTCAGTTCAGAAGCCTGGATCTCTGATGGGATGGGGTTGCATGAGTGCGTGTGGCATGGGCAGCTTACACATCTGGAAAGGCACCATCAATGCTGAAATGTATATCCAATTTCTAGAACAACATATGCTCCCATCCAGACGTCGTCTCTTTCAGGGAAGACCTTGCATTTTCCGACATGACAATGCCAGACCACATACTGCATCAATTACAACATCATAGCTGTGTAGAAGAAGGATCCGGGTGCTGAAATGGCCAGCCTGCAGTCCAGATCTTTCACCCATAGAAAACATTTGGAGCATCATAAAGAGGAAGATACGACAAAGACCTAAGACAGTTGATCAACTAGAAGCCTGTATTAGACAAGAATGGGACAACATTCCTATTCCTAAACTTGAGCAACTTGTCTCCTCAGTCCCCAGACGTTTGCAGACTGTTAGAAAAAGAAGAGGGGATGCCACACAGTGGGAATTGATGAGATGTGTTGATGTCATGAAATTTTAAATCAACTTATTTTTTCCTTAAAATTATAAACGTTCTTAGTTTAAATATTTGATATGTCATCTATATTGTATTCTGAATAAAATATTGAAATTTGAAACTTCCACATCATTGCATTCTGTTTTTATTCACAATTTGTACAGTGTCCCAACTATTTTGGAATCGGGTTTATATATATATATATATATAGAGTACAGCACAGTGTGTGCATAAATATTATGCAAGTTGATATTCTGATCATAATTTGTTTCAAGTACATTTTACCAATTTCAAATTCCTATTAATTTTGTATTTAATCATTTGTAAGTGATACATAATTGTTAAGGAAATCTGGAAGTGAAAAACACCTTATATTCAGGTGTGCATCATTATTAAGCAGATTTTCTTTTACAGTTAAAATGGGCCAAAAAAAGAGATTTAACACCAAAAGTCAAAAATTATTAAATGCTTGTGAGAAGGATGCAATACTAATGCAAAATAAACGTGACCATTGGACAGTGAAATGCTCATTGGTTCAGCAGGGTCATACAAAAACAGGCCAAAAAAAAAGGAATTAAGGTGAAGAATTATTAAGATTATTAAGTTATTAAAGGGTTAGTTCACCCAAAAATGACCCTGTCATTAATTACTCACCCTCATGTCGTTCGACACCCGTACGACCTTTGTTCATCTTCAGAACACAAATGAATATATTTCTGTTGAAATCTGATGGCTCAGAAAGGCCTCCATTGGCAGCAGTGACATTTCCTCTCTCAAGACCCATAAAAGTTACTAAAGATGTCGTTAAAAAGTCCATCTCACTCCAGTGGTTCTACAATAACTTTATGAAGCGACGAGAATAGTTTTTGTGTGCAAAAAAAAAATCTAAATAACGACTTTATTCGACAAGTTCTTATCTTCCATCTGAGCCTCTGACGTGAACTCAAGAAGCACCACGACGCATGCGCGAGAATATGACGTAGAGCTGGTGGAAGCGAGGAACTTTGTTTACAAGCAGAGAAAGATGCGCCATATCTAAGCTGTTGAATTCTACATTGATTTTAGGTCTTGGCGAATTGCTCAAAATGGTACTAAAGTGTGCATTTCCTGGTGCCCGAACGCCGGCTCTACGTCATATTCTTGCGCATGCGTCATGGTGCTTCGTGAGTTCACATCATTGTGTGTGTGTGTGTGTGTATATATATATATATATATATATATATATATATATATATATATATATATATATTTATATACAATTCTAACCCCACCCACACTGTGACGTGGGCAAATCAGGTAACGCAGTGAAAAAACGCCTCTGTTTATGGCCTCGCCCACTGATCTAGTAACTCCTATTACTAACCTGCAGAGACCTATACTTGGAATTGTTATGCTTATTATTTTACACTTTAGCTGTACCAGTGAAAGAGTGCATTGTAAGATGTAAGTAGCTAAACATTTAATATTTGTCAACTGTTTTACAATAAAAACGTTCAGCGACCAACAGTAATATCAAGTGATGCAAACTACTTGACATTTTTTATGTTAATAAAAATAATAATTTAATTCCTTTAAATAAACCAATACAACTAATACCCCCAGTGAATAAATATTCACTTATTAAAATATATATTCGCTTAAAATATTGTGGTTGACTATAAATTATATCTCATTATGGGCTAGATTTACTAAACAAGGCAAATTAGTGTGATAGCACAAAACCCAAAAAATTATTGAAAACCAAAAAAAGTTCAGTGTGTGATGTACTGACGATGCGCAAATTAAAGAACACAGACGCAGCCGGATCCTTTGCTTGATGAACAACGCAATCTACCAAGAGCAGTGCAAATTAGCGTCTGGTTTAAGGCATGCTTGTTTTGGCTGGCAAATAATGCTGCAAATACCAATAAATTGACTAACGCAAACCATAGTAAATTATATTGTTTGATTCATTTAAATACTTTCTTCCCATAACTTTTGCATCTGAAAGGGAAACTCCTTAGACTGGGTAAACCCAGCCTGATCTGCTGGCGATTTGATTTCGCCCTGCAGCTCAGTAACCTGTACATTCATTTCTACTGCTTCTATTACACTTTTGCGGGAACCAATCACAGACTGGCTTATCCACCTGGCGTGCTATTGGCGGGTTTAACACGATGCAAATAGAGAAGCGATGGGTCGTTGCCCATTGATCACGTCTCTTGTGATCTGATTGGTTGAAGGACTATCCAGTTGCGTACAGAGTCATTTAAACTATGCCCGTTGATCACGCCTCTTGTGCAGTAGAAAATACAGAGTATTGACTCCCCAGACCAATGTTCAATCTTAAATTGAGCTTGATCTGGTGATAGCCAGACAAGAAACTCTTGTAAATAGATATGCAATAAGGTCAGCTGCAAAAATAACTGTGTCCATGCCTTTTTTCACTGCATGTCTTTAGTAAATCCTGACAGCAGTTTATTATAACGGCAAAAGAGTTAGTAAATCTGGCCCTATATCTCTAACAAACTCATTTAGTGAAATCACTAATGCCATTTTCTTGGTTTTCCTGTTAAATTTGACATCAAGGTCAAGAAAATGTTTAACTCTGCCCCTCTCAAAGTGTAACGGTCAAAGTGTGTAGTTATTGTGTGTAGCTACACTTGTTCGATCTCTCAATATGTGTTGAATCCACAGGAAGTTGCACGGTGGAGTGAAGACCTTTGGCTGTGAGTTCTGTGGCAAGCAGTTCCTGGACAGTTTACGACTGAGGATGCACATGCTGTCTCATTCAGGTAACCTCCCCCAATCCCACCTCCCCCCTATCCCATAAACACCGTGATCACACACAAATGAAGTTCTGATAAGGATGAAAACATAGGTTACAGTGTTATTGCACAAGTGATACGTGATCGCTGTTGGGCAACAAGTGTCAGCCCCCTGTTGCCCTGTGTTTGTCCACCATCTACTGCACGCTTAACCTGCTCTAACAGATGGAACATTGCACTTCTATTGGTGACGCAGTGTTTGGTTATCCCCGTCTTCCCACTTCCCTTTCCAGTCTCATATGTGTCTCAACTGTTACATTTCAAGCCTGGCAGAGATCCAGTCTGGGCACTTTGCCATATTATTAGTACAGTATGTACAGTGAATCTTGCCAGCTTGTTTTTTTTTCTCATTGTAATGAGGAGGTGTAGGACAGAAACATGCTTAAGGGAGGGGACGGATCCAGTTGTTTATACACATCCAAACCCATAATTAAGCGATCATGTTGAAATGATGCTGTTACATGTTATGTAAGCGTGTGGTATTGTTTCTTGCCGATGTGTGCTATTATGTTCGAACTTTTGCCGTCAGATTTTGGTTATCAAAAGGGTCTGTTGCATAACAGTAGACATAAAATAAACCAGACGCAGACTGCAAAATGAAGTTTAGTGCTGGAACTCTGTGTTTTTGGCTTATGTTGTCCAGCTGTCATCCTGTTTTTTATTGTAACTCCTTTTTTAAGATCTTTCCCTTTCAGTCTTTTCTTTACAGAGAGTGTTTTTGTGGTGTACCGACATTGGTTTTTCATTTTTAAAAATGCTACTAGTGAAAATGCTGCTAAACATTGTTAAACATATGTTGTTAATTAGAAATTATATTATCAGCATAACTATTTTAGTGAAAATTTGACTCCACTTTTTATATACGATACAGGCTAATTTTAACGATATGATTACATTTTAGCAAATCGGATTTATAAACATAAATAAAAAGAACATTATTAAAAGAACACTTATTAAACAAACTTTTTTTACTCTGATTTTTTTTTTCCTTTTTCAGCCTGGACAGTATATAAGCCAACAATAAAAGAATGCTTATTTAACACAATATTTGCTCAAAAATAAATAAATAAACAAACAAATAAATAAATAAATAAACAAATAAATAAATAAATAAATAAATAAATAAATAAATAAATAAATAAATAAATAAATAAATAAATAAATAAATAAAATATCAGCCAATAAATCAGCCTGGATAATATAAGCCAACAATAAAATCAAATCACCTTTCTTTATATAGCGCTTTTTACAATGCAGATTGTTTCAAAGCAGCTTCACAGTGTTAACAGGAAAATAATTTGATTCGGCTGTACAGCCGCTCTGGTGAAAACGGTGATAGATCCAGCTCATTTCAATTATCATATAGTGTCAATGCGGGCAGATCAGTAATATAGTTGAATATTTAGTGTCCCCAACTGAGCAAGCCAAAAGCCAATGCCAGAGGCGATGGTGGCAAGGAACCAAAACTCCATCAGGTGACAGAAAGGAGAAAAAACCTTGGGAGAAACCAGGCTCAGTCAGGGTGCCAGTTCTCCTCTGGTCAATGAACAAACAGTGAATGATTATGATTCTGGCAACATTACAGGTCAGAAGTCATATTAGATCGAAAGATATTCAAAAGATTATTTGAAAGATCGGAGTCATCACGCCGGAGACTGGTTTAATGGGGATGTCGTGTCAACACATCAAAACTGGAGGTTTTTCACATTTCGTGGAAAGAGAGCATGATTGCATACAGAAAGGCCGTAAAAACTGCTAGATCTGCTTATTTCTTGACTCTCTTAGAAGAAAACACAACACAACCCTAGGTATTTATTTGATACAGTGGCTAAATTAACAAGAAATAAAGCTTCAACTTCTGATGTTTGTAAACAGCACAGCAGTAATGACTTTATGAACTTATTTATGTGCAAGATTGATAATATTAGGAAGAAAATTATAACTATACAACCATCTACTACAGTATCACTTCAGAAAAATTCCACTCATTCAACAATAAAAGAACACTTATTAAACACAAAATTTACTCAAATATTTTTTTAAATATTTTTTTTTATTCAACAATAAAAGAACACTTATTTAATGCAATACTTGTTAAGTTCTTCTTTTATATATATATATATATATATATATATATATATATATATATATCTGCCAATAAATCAGCCTGCACAATATATATGCCAACAATAAAAGAACACTTATTTAACACAATATTTGCTAGAATAAATAAATAAAATATCAGCCAATAAATCAGCTTGTACAATATATAAGCCAACAAGAAAATAATATTATTTAACACAATATTTAACACTTATCTAACAGAATATTTACTCAAAAAAAGGACAACATTAAAATATCAGCCAACAAATCAGCCTGGACTATATATATCAGCGTATTAGTATGTTCAACGATTGATTAACAATATCAGGAAGTGCTTTTGTCACCTTTATGATAGCAGAGAAGGGACATTTTTGGGGTAAAATGGAGGAATGACATTGAAACAAGTTGCAGACAGGATTCAAACCTCCTCCTTCAAGCCAAGGCTCCAGGTTCAGTATCAGGAATCCTGTAAGGTGATTGATGCTTATTGAATTCAGTAGTTGCCCACACTAAATTGTGCTTTAGAGGGGAATGTCCTGTTTCAAGTGGAGAGGAAATACACTCAAACTGGCGTGCGTGTGTGTGTGTGTGTGTGTGTGTGTGTGTGTGTGTGTGTGTGTGTGTGTGTGTGTTTGTCCATCTGTCTGATTAAGTCTATAGTCGTCTCTCTAGAGGGTTTGAAGCTCACTTCACTTGACTTTCTCAGCTCACGTTTTTGTCAAGATTCTGACAGTGCTCTTCTCCAAATGAGCTGAAAGATGTTTTATGTCTTGTTCTCTGTCTCTTGTTTGAAAGCACGAGGAAAAGGTGTATTATTTTTCCCTCCCAAATCCAACCCTCCTAATCTGTTATAAATCAATAAACACTGGCAACAATATTCAGTTACTCCCACATTTAATCTGCTCGTAATCCGTTGCCGCACCTGTTCACGCACGACATGAACGAGAGCAAATCTTCATCATGTGCGGCGTTCAGGCTGAAAAGCCCTGTCAAGATGTTTTCTCTTAATGTCCCTTTCTCTTTTTTCTCTGTCTTTCTCTCTCTGTCTGGGAGAAGCCCTGCACTCTGTGCCTGGCCACACGCCAGCTCTTCCCTCGCACTGATGACATCATCAGCTGCCGGCAGGTCTGGATGTTCTGCCAGCATTCTGGAGCATTTATGATTGCTCGCAGATGTGTGTCCAGGAACATACTGTACCCAAATCCCAAAATTAATCAAACTTGACTGCTCTCCAAGCCACTGCTCTCCAAAATAGCGTGAGCTCTGGGGTGGAGGGAGGACGCTGGTGGAGTCCTAAATAAAACAAAAATGCAGAAAGAAAACAGAAATTTTGACTACAGGCCCATAGAGGCACACTCGAGAGGATGGAGCAGACGTCTGCACTATGGTCGGAGTGTTAAAAGGTTAAGTCCGAGGGCATGTACAGTACATGTGCCGCCATGCCAGTTTCTGGCACTTTCCATCAATACAGTATGCAGTGCTGTCACTTAGTATATTCTAGATATGTTAAAAAATTACATGACTTTAACCTAGCATGAAAAATAATGTCTACATCCTCCCCCTTAAAATGGGGATTTCAAGACCTTTTCAAGACCCTATGCAATAATTAAAATCTACAAAAATGGTGTAACTTTGACATATGTTAAATAGATTTTTAATTATTTACAAATTTTATTCACCATAAAATATTTTATTCACCATAATATTTAGTTGTAATATTCCTCAAAATTGTGACGCCCAGGTAAATAAACAGACTTAATTTCCTTAAATTTTACACAAATGGAGGCTAGAGTTTCAACCCTGTTACTGTATTTTACAGGAATACTGTATTTATATAGAATATACTGTATGTTTATGGAATTCTTAAAGTTGTATCTGTTTATGTATATATTTAACTATTTTATTTATTTCATTTCAATACATTTTGTCTATTTAATTTTGAAGTTTAATGCTTATTGCTAGAAAATCATCTTAGATTTTGATAACAGAGTTGGCCTCGAAGAGATTCTGGCAAACTGTTCGCCGCCTCAGGAGGGGGAAGCAGTGCCCTACCAACACTGTTTACAGTGGAGATGGGCAGCTGTTGACCTCAACTGGGGATATCGTCGGACGGTGGAAGGAATACTTCGAGGATCTCCTCAATCCCACCAACACGTCTTCCATTGAGGAAGCAGTGGCTGAGGGCTCAGAGGTGGATTCATCCATCACCCGGGCTGAAGTCATCGAGGTAGTTAAAAAGCTCCTTGGTGGCAAGGCACCGGGGGTCGATGAGATCTGCCCTGAGTACCTCAAGTCTCTGGATGTTGTAGGGCTGTCTTGGCTGACACGCCTCTGCAACATCGCGTGGCGGTTGGGGACAGTGCCTCTGGACTGGCAGACCGGGGTGGTGGTCCCTCTTTTCAAAAAGGGGGACCGGCGAGTGTGTTCCAACTACAGGGGGATCACACTTCTCAGCCTCCCCGGGAAAGTCTATGCCAGGGTACTGGAGAGGAGAATTCGGCCGATAGTGGAACCTCGGATTCAGGAGGAACAGTGTGGTTTTCGTCCCGGTCGTGGAACACTGGACCAGCTCTATACCCTTTCCAGGGTGCTGGAGGGTTCATGGGAGTTTGCCCAACCAATCCACATGTGTTTTGTGGATTTGGAGAAGGCATTCGACTGTGTCCCTTGTGGCGTCCTGTGGAGGGTGCTCTGGGAGTATGGGGTCCAGGGCCCCTTGCTTAGGGCTGTTTGGTCCCTGTATGATCGGAGCAGGCGCTTGGTCCGCATTGCCGGCAGCAAGTCGGACTTGTTCCCAGTGCATGTTGGACTCCGGCAGGGCTGCCTGTATTCCTAGTATTCCTTCAACGTCCGGACCCTCGTGATTTCAGTACGGGGTCCGGGGCCCCTTGCTTAGGGCTGTTTGGTCCCTGTACGACCGGAGCAGGAGCTTGGTCCGCATTGCCGGCAGCAAGTCGTGTTGGCATGTTGGACTCCGGCAGGGCTGCCCTTTGTCACCGGTTCTGTTCATAATTTTTCAAGGACCGGAGAGTGTCCGGTTTGGGAACCACATGATTTTGTTGCTGCTTTTTGTGGATGATGTTGTCATGTTGGCCTCCTCAGACCAGGACCTTCAGCGTGCACTGGGGTGGTTTGTAGCCGAGTGTGAAGCGGCCGGGATGAGAATCAGCACCTCCAAATCCGAGGCAATGGTTCTCAGTCGGAAAAGGGTGGCTTGCCCACTTCAGGTTGGTGGAGAGTTTCTGCCTCAGGTGGAGGAGTTCAGGTATCTTGGGGTCTTGTTCACGAGTGAGGGAAGGATGGAACGGGAGATTGACAGACGGATCAGTGCAGCTTCTGCAGTAATGCGGTCGATGTACTGGTCTGTCGTGGTAAAGAAGGAGCTGAGCTGTAAGGCGAAGCTCTCGATTTACCGGTCAATCTACGTCCCTACTCTCACCTATGGTCATGAGCTGTGGGTCATGACCGAAAGGACAAGATCCTGGATACAGGCGGCCAAAATGAGCTTTCTCCACAGGGTTGCTGGGCGCTCCCTTAGAGATAGGGTGAGAAGCTCAGTTACTCGGTAGGAGCTCAGAGTAGAGCTGTTGCTCCTCCACATCGAGAGGAGCCAGTTGAGGTGGCTCGGGCATCTATTTCAGATGCTTCCTGGACACCTTCCCGGGAAGGTGTTCCGGGCATGTCCCACCGGGAGGAGGCCCCGGGGAAGACCTAGGAGACGCTGGAGGAATTATGTCTCCCGGCTGGCCTGGGGACGCCTTGGGGTTCCCCCGGAAGAGCTGGAGGAAGTGGCTAGGGAGAGGGAAGTCTGGGTGTCTCTGCTTAGACTGTTGCCCCCGCGACCTGGCCCCAGATAAGTGGAAGATAATGGATGGAGTTGACAAAATTAAAGAAAATAATACCTAATAGAAAATAAAGTTTATAATAAAGTTATTATTGTAATTTATTATTATTATTATTATTATTATTATTATTATTATTATAATTATCCAATAATTACAATCTAAAAATTTTTTTAATTAAAATTGCAAACCTCGTAGAAAATATTTATATAAATAAATAAATAAATTATATTTATTGTAATTTATATTGTATTATTAATATTATTATTATTATTATTATACAATAATTAAAATCTACAAACATTTTGTTATTAAAATGACAAACCTCATAGAAAATAGTTTATATAAATAAATAAAAGAATAATTATTGCAATTCATATTATTATTATTATTATTATTATTATTATTAATAATAGTATTATTATTATCCAATAATTAAAAGCTACAAAAAATTGTAATTAAAATTGCAAACCTCATAGAAAATATTTAAATAAATAAATAAATAAATAAATAATACTTATTGTAATTTATATTATTATTATTATTATTATTATTATTATTATTATTATATAACAATTCAAATCTACAAACATTTCAAACCTCATAGAAAATTGTTTATATAAATCAATAAATAAAATAATAATTATTGTAATTTATAATGTATGATAATGTATTATTCTAATAATAATAATAATAATTATTATTATTATTATTATTATTATTATTATTATTATTATCATGGTTAGGTTTAGTTTTTGTTGACTTTTGTAAGAGTGTCCGACCCTATTTGATACCTTCTTCATGGAAAGTGCATTCTGTTCAGGCTTCTATCAGGTGGATTTAACCATCCAACCTCACAGACCTGCAGATGTCAGCACACTAATAAATTACCTTTCTTTGTACTTTGTCACAGAGATTGACACAAGGCGGCTTTTAATAAGCATTAAACCACCCGGCTGTGTTTATATATAGAACTGCTTTAATATATTGACATTTGTGCCTCCATTATTTAATGATTGTTTTCCATTGTGACACATTATTCGACCAACTCTCACAAATTACAAGATAAATAACGTTATTTCAGTGTTGACGTCCAAACCCTTACAATTTATGATTGTTAACTCAAGTCTTTAATTTGCAAGCCAGTGAAATGGAGGGAAAATAAAAGTAAAAATCTAATTCAGTCTTTATAGCGCATCAAAGCCCTAGATCTTCTGGCCCGTCATTGGATTTTGCTGCTTTACATCCCAACGGTTGCCAAGTAGCAGAAGCCCTTGTTTTCTAATGCTCTAATTTGGTATTCAGCACGAGATTGAATCTTATTTTTGTATGCCAGGCAAAGTGTTTTGATGAAGGGTGATTGCAGCCAGTCTGGAGGCTGTTTGGGCTGTTTATCATGGGCAGTACAGTGCACAATGTGCCATCTGAAACAGAACACAAGCCTATTGAATGTAGGATCTGCTCCGTGCTTTCTAAATGTGCGCTGAGCGTTTGGAAATATGTGCGACAGTGCATATCTTGCCTCACCTTGCCTGTCAGCATCACAACAGAACAAATAAGATATGCTGAAATGATGCATGATTCCCCAAAATGCTGTCTAGGTAGATAGCTCACTTGAATTTAAGAGGCATTTCAAAGCAAGACCTGAAGAGTAGCTATCCTTCCCTAATAAGACAATAATAAACTGAAGTCACAGAGCGTTTTCATTCACGCATATCTGAAATGTTCTCACAGGCGTAATAAACGCTGGCGCTGATGAGTCACACCATCAAAGTATTTTTGAGCGTGGTTTGTAATGATTCTGTAAATGAGTGCATTTTTAAACTTTAAAAGGGCTTTGGTTGTCGTCCAGAAGGAATGAGAAGAAAGTGTCTGTGGAAAGAGGCTAATTTTAGGTGCTAGCTGACTGACTTCACGAAGCTTGTGGGTGCTTTAATGAGTCATAATAAAGCCATTTCGGGCCAGTTGAGTGAAAATAGATACTCGATGTGCCGATGGTCATTATACATTTGGGTTTTATTGATTTTTTTTTTTTTCCTGAGATACAAAGTCTGCAGGAAATGGTAAAACCCATAGTTGTAGATGTTGTGTCCAAGCCATGCGTGCTGAATGGAAGGCATTGTTCACTTCTCTTTTTGAGGTCTTGTCCCTCATGAATTGTTCAGGAAAAGCAACGTCAGCCGGCCATTTCTCCTTGTTCTGTGAGTGTGTGTCGTTTATTGAGAGTGTTGGAAACATCCTGGCCTACTTCATAATGGGCCATCGGCTCCACAGGTGGATCTAATACTAATAATAGATGGATTCCCTCAGGTGGTTGATGGCCATCAGAACAGTTATTTAGTCCAGTTATTAAGGATCGGTGGTTGCAACTGGGTTAAATGATTCTTTTCTTTCTTTCTTTGTGTGTGTGTGCGTGTGTACACGTTTATACACCTTGTATATGTATTGCCATCTGTGTAGGTGATTCATATGTTTAATGATGTCTTAATGGGGGGATTTTTGCATCGCCAATTTTTAAGATTTTTTGCATTGTGACATTATTTTCATGATAATTAAGCAGCCCTCGCCCCTTCCAAAAATTCCCAGTCTCATTAACGTAATGTGAAAAAAAAAAAAGTATACTATTTATACGTAATGGTTGTACTGTACATGATGCACGGCCTCCATTGCCCAGACAAGATGATCTTCTGTAATACAGTAATTAGAATATTGAGTCATAATAATGAAAATTATGAACAAATTATAAATTCAAAAATAAAACATGCATTATAGCAATTAGAATTGGTGGGGAAATGTGATTTATTTTTTATATCGTATTTATATTTTTGTATTATATATAAAATAAATTATATTAATTATATTATATTATATTAATTATATTTAATTGTATTGTATTGCATTGTATTATATTAATTATATTATATTATTGAAAACACACACATACACACACAGACACAAAACATTAATGTATGTTTTGGCTCAGTAAGGTATTTTTACATCATTCATTTGCAAATGTAAGTTACAAAATATTTCCTTGTCAAATAAGTAATGAATAAATGCTGTTCTTTTAACCTTTCTCTTCATACTGAAGACTGAAATAATGGCTGCTGAAAATTCACAGGAATAAATGAAATTAAGTATATTAAAATAGAACTTGTAATACTATTTCACAATATTTCTGTTTTTATGTTTTTTGATCAAATATTAAATGATTTGATGAGCATAAAAGACTTCTTTCAAAAACATCTCACTGACCCCAAACTTTAGAATGGGAGTATTGTAATGCAATATAACAGGCTTGACAGGCGCTGTGAGATTCACTCTGAAGAAACCAACCTTAGCATTGATAAATAAATTATGGTTGATCAAAATCATCTGCTTTTACAGATAGACATGAGCAGTACCTGCCTGAGGGTGCGTCAACCTGATATGACCCTTCCTATTATATGATTATCATTTATTACTGTTATCTCTACCAACACATAATAAATGGGTATAGTGTTTTGTTTGTAAGAAAAGACTCATTGTACATGTCATAAATCAGTCTGAAGATACAAAGCGCTTTAATATCCTTCAGGACATGTTGCTGTCTGTTCTGCCTCAGCTTATGGTTTTGGTCTTTTATCAAGACAAGACAAGAGAAAGCTGCCAGCTCTTGTAGATAAGAACATCTCTTTGATTCTGTCAAGGGACAGTATGTTACCCTGTTGGTGTGTGTGTGTGTGTGTGGGGATGAATGATGTTTAATGTCATAAACAACTCATTACTTTGAAATAACACAATATCAGCCTTTGGCATCAGTTTATATTTCAGTTTATTTTATGGTTTGATTTTCAAACATGAGAACATTTGTGCACTGTGCAAGTTTATAATGCAATATGTTCCTAATGGCTTAATTGGATGAATATTTCACATATGTGATGATAAAAAAATAATAAAACAAATAAAAAAACTTCAGGCATGCTAGAGACACCTTTGAAGATATATGAGACATACATTTTCTTGAGTATCAGTGAAGGTCAAACTATCACGTCAATGTCAGTGTTGACTATTAGATAACATACTTAAACTTAAAAGTAATAAGTTTAAGGTTAAGTAATAAAATAAAAATTTATTTAAAAAATAATACAAATGACAAAAGCACAACAAAATCACTACACCTTAAACATATGTAATATATATATATATATATATATATATATATATATATATATATATATATATATATATATATATATATATATATATATATATATATCATACTAAAATGACACACAGGGCTCAATGCTAAGGATTTTTTCAACAAAAAAATAATTTGCATTGGAATTTTGTTTTTGTGTTTTTTGTTTTTTTCTTTCCCTGCTTTTGATTGGATTAACATATAAAAACAGACAGCAGCAGGAATATTAGGCTGCTGTCACTTTAAGAGCTGCACGGATCCAATATGCTGCTACATATGCATCTTTTCTCACATTAACGTTTAATGTTTAACCGATTATGTTTACAATGAAACTCGACAAGTGTGTGAATATGTCCGTTCAAGCTCAGGAAGACGTGAAAGAGTATTTGCACGGTGTGATTCTACGTGCGCTTGAATATTTAAATGGGCAAGGCTTAAAAATGCGCTAATGATCAACAGTGATGCATCACTGGCCCAATCGGGCAAATCACAGTTCCGTCAACTGGCCCGAGTATCTTTCACGTTGTCCCCAGGCCGTCGGGCAGACCTTATTGCTGAGCCCTGCTAAAATGACACAGTGTAATGTTGCCGTCATTAATAAAAGCTTTTGGCCAACTGATTACTTTTATTGTATTCTTCTTCCTTCTAGCTGGACCAAAAGCACTAGTATGTGATCAGTGTGGAGCTCAGTTTTCCAAGGAAGATGCCTTGGAAGCCCATCGACAGACTCACACAGGTACGAGCTTCTTGCCTCATCTAACCACAAGCCACTTCTTTAAATAACACTAGTTCAACACAATGGAAAAAAACACCAGTAAAGTGGAGATGCGTCATGCATGTACCAGTAGCAATCATGTTTATGACCCTATCAAAACTCCATTCTGATGGTCTTCTATAATTCAGCAGGGAAGGTTTCGGTGCCCTCTAAAATTTCAGCCAATAATATGTGCTGTTACAGCGCAGGGCGGCACACCGCTTTGGCACAGTGGTAGTGCCATGTTTCACCAATCTCCATCACTTTGTCTAAACATGGCACGTACATTTGTTAGAGCGACTGTACTGAGTTACCAGAGCCTGTGAGTCATCGGCGCTCTGGCACGTTCATTAACACGCCAACAGCGCTCAGCTGCCACCCTCCTGTCAAATATTCATATTTACTGACATCTGATGACTGCAAGGTTGGGTTTCAGTGGTACTACAGACATTTTAATAATCATATTTTAGGTGAGGTAAATGGTGTGCTCTGATAGGGTTTGGCATGGGATGTGTAAACATGTTTTTGCTGCTGCATACCTGAGTGTACTCTGTCAGGACACATTAAAACATGTACATAGGCGTAAAACTAGTCTAATGAAAATGAACATTCTGTCATTATTTACTTACCCTGTTATTTTTTACCTTCTCTTCAGAAGCCATATGATAGCTTTGTGTGAGGAACAGCCAGAAATGATCCAAGTCATCCTCCCCTCCAGTGAGCTGTTAACTCGAGAACCATTGCAACTGGATCTTTGATTCAGCGAGTTGAACTCAAGAATCATCTGAACAAATCATTCTTTTGATCCAATTGGACTGAATGAATGAGCCACAAATCAGGCTGAATGATTCATTTATTGATTGAACTGATTCGTTCATGACTTCAGCTCACTGAATCAATTTTCCAGTTCTCGAGTTATCAGCTCACTGGAGGGAATAACGACAAATTTCAGTCTCTTCCTCGCAGAAAGTTATTCAGACTCAAATAGAATGTGTGATTGATGTGTAATTATACGTTTTGTGTGTGTGTTGGGGTAATTTTTGTGGTTTAACAGCCATAGTCATATGAATTGCCAGTTTGAGTGCAGCTTGTGACATTTCCTGATCCCATTCCCGCATCTTTTCTTGTCCCCACTGCACTATTTATATCAATAAAAGTGAATAGAATGCCACAAATGTCCCAGAAAGAACCAAGCCACGATTTAAAATGTCTAAATGTCACTGCTTAAAGGCAGGGTAGGCGATTTGTTCCAGAAACATTTTTTGTTATGCTGGTCGATAGTGCACGTGATTTCCTTTAAAAAACAAATGTTATGCTGGTTGAAAGTCTCTTCACATCCTGATAGTAATCACTAAGTTACGTGGTCTAAATGTATTTATATGTATATATTAGGGATACAACAATACAGTTAGTCCACGGTTCAATACTTGCCTCATTTTTTTAACGACGGTGTTCGGTTCGGTTCGGTTCTGATGGCTTGTCACATCAGTGTTTTTTGTTAATCTATTCTTAAGCGACAGGAACAGCAAGAGGTTAAGAGAGAAAAAAATACTGTTTTTTATTGCAATACAATTTCTTTATTTTACTTAAGAGAAAAAAAAAACCTTGAATGGAAGGTACACATTCCTAGTGTATTGTATAATATAAAATAAATAAATATATATATAAAGATTAATACTGGCAGCTTAGAGCTGTACAGCAGCATTGAAGTATGAAATTGAATGAATAAATGTCAAAATAAAACACTACATAGACTTCACAATAAAATATACATTGATTCTTATTAAAGCTATTAAAGTTTTTCAGTCAAGTGCAGTGAGTGATTTTCTCTATGTCTTTTGTTGTTTTATTAACACTGAAGGGATAGTTCACTCAAAAAATTAAAATTCTGTCATTGATTTCTCGTGCTCAAGTTGTTTTAAACCGGAATAAAGTTCTTTCTTCTGTTGAACACAGAAGAAGATATTTTGATGAATGTTGTTAACCAAACAGTTGCTGGTCCCCATTGACTTGCATTGTAGGAAAAAATACTATGGAAGTCAATGGCTACCATCAACTGTCTGGTTACCAACATTCATCAAAATATCTTCTTCTGTGTTCAACAGAAGAAATGAATACAGGTTTGGAACAACATTAGAGTGAGTAAATAATGACTTTTAGTTTGAATTTATTAGTTTTTTCATTTTGAGGTGAACTGTCCCTTTAAGGAGAAGCAGTCCTTGCACGCATCTAATATACAGACACGCGCCGATTTTACTTTCACTTTAGACTTAACCGACTTTGTTTATGTAAACCTTGTGTGTATTTGACAGTATTGTATTAGCGCAATAAGAATACTTAGTCCGGTAATCACGTGTTTGACAGGCTTTTAGTGCGCACACTCAGAAAAGCGCAAGTTAACACAGTGCATAAGCACGCAAATGAAATGTTTAACCGGTAAAGCTTTAAAACGCATGCAAATAATGAGCTTTCGTGATTGCGAATAGCTATAGTGTCCCGTGAGTTTAACTCTACCACTAACATGTGATGTGAATATACAGTATGTCACGTTGTACAGTAGTATATAGATGGAGGCAAATTATAAAATTAATTAATTAAATGCAAAACCACAATTCACAAGCACATATTGAACCGTGAATGTCGTACTGAACGGTTCAATATCATATTGAGAATTGTGGCATCCTTAGTGTATATCGTCTGTGGAAGGTGTAGGACCATAAAATGTTGGTTCAATCATTGCATTCGGACCGTACAATGTCTACCTGCCTGTCAATGTATGTATTTTCATACCTCTGCACACTTGCTCGTGCAGACATCAAATATCATCAGCGCATTTCATGCTATGCAGAGTTAGACAGACGTCAATCACAGAGCACCGCAAACAAACAGCAGCTGGCTATTACAGTTTCTCCTGAACCAAAACAACGAGCTTATGCCACATTCACACCATAACTACTGTAATTTGGAAGCGATGGAAACCGGTGATATTACACTCGGAGTAGTTTGTGAATTTATGCGTCACAGTGGCAACACTATCAATGCCGAAATGACTCTGCAGCAGTCAGGTGGTACAGGTCAGTTGTTTATGTTCATTATTATTGTAATGTTATGTGCTTTGAGACGTCTCTCCGTCTCATCTCGTGACGCTTTGCAAACTCTGCTGTGTGTTTTGAAGGTGGCGCGGCTTTGGAGACGCTCTGAAGGGAGGGTGGGATCTCATGCTTTCAAAGCTAGGTTGCTATTGCTAGCCGCTTCGAAAATTGCCTACTGTACCTTTAAATAACAAAAAAAATCAAACCAAGTGGCATTTATTTAACAGAAAGATAACTCAAGCACACTTTTCAATCAAAGCATTAAAAAAAGAAGGTAAATGATAAAAAAGCCACACTGTAAGTAATGTGAAGTTAGTTCTGAGAAACATAACCATTTGTTTTTATAAACTTCAAGCGAAATCAAAGAACAAATTGGTGTGATGTCATTTCAAACAAAGTCAGGTGAAAATTAAGTTTGTTTCAGGAATTTGAAACAGTTAACTTTCCGGAAAAGTTTGCTCTGGCTGGTAAACACCTTTGAACTACCATTGGTTCATGGTGATTATGTAATAGGTAGGTGTGGCTTTGAGGCTCTTGATATTCTGACCTAGAATATAATTCTTCTGTGCAGTCCATCGAGTTCAGACATGAGTATGAAACATGAACACACTGGAGAACACACTCTTTCCTTTTGAAAGAGACACTGACACTGTTATATATTACTGTGAAGCAGCTTGCTTTAAAGCAATCTGACAATGATGCTGTCATTTTTCGTGTTTGTTATTTTGTTATTGAGAGGAAAGCATGCAGCACATATTTACAGCGTAGGCGGCGTCGGGATATGCACTAACAGTATAGCGCTGCTGAGCGGTTTAGAAAACCGTGGTCACACTAGACTTTGAGCATGCAAAATTTCTTCAGACTCTGCGACATAACAAATAGTAATACACTCAAAATGTAAAAAATATACAATCTACTCAACTTTACTGCAAAAATATAGTTGTTTTAATTCAGCCAAAAGGTCATGCTGTTACATATCGATCTAATACTGGTCACACGTTGCCATGTGATGCAAATTCGCTGCTCAGAGTTTATCAAACTTTCATATGAGCTTGCGTTTCCAGTCTGACACATTCACATGCGTTTGAACGGAAGTCAATGGAACAAAAAGGGCAGTGTGACTGCCCCTTAACTACTTTTTACCCTGAAGCGAAGAACAAAAAAGAACTTTGTAGTGAGTATATCAGGGCCTTAAGTGTCCTAACACTTTTGGGGGGGATTTAGTCCAATAACGCACACTCTACCCCATATAACCATCATTTCTTCCTGTACTTTTGTTACTTATTGGCATATGAGACTGCCATCAGAGGATACAGTCTGTCACAGGTATTCCAGACTGCACTAATTAATTTGCTCTCTGGGTATAAAAGCGTTTCATGGGGCTAATGATCCACATGTTGAGTCTATATAAAGGTTGAGTCCTAATTAAAACAAGGTGCCATACTTTTGTCATCTGCGTGGATTTGAGGTGCTAAATGTTTCCATGGAAGCCAGCTCATATAATCTCTGAATTTATGTTAGATCAGAATCAGGATTCTGTAGTATGTTTCTATTATTTTTACAGTAGTGTACATTGATGCTACTACAATGAGGGTGCAATATCTGTCGCCTGTGTTCCTCAGGGAGAAAGACGATAACCCTCTCTAAAACGTTGGCATGTAACTGTAACTCGCTGTGGCACACACTGTATAAATTCTTAATGCATGTCGACATAGAGGTGGTGTTAACGATGCCCAGAATTTTATACCTTCTCTCCCAAACTTGTAAACATCCCGCTCTCTGTTTCAGTTTGGCAGCACATTTAGCCGAGAGGAGGGGAGGACATTGCTCATCCATTTTGAGAAACCTTTTTACTGCTGGGCTCCAGCCATCACTCATTCAGACTGAAGTGTTGTCATCACTTGCATACATTTGACATTTTCTGGACTTAGCCAGGCAAGAATTTTACATTTCTGCACAATACGCTATGATAGCCTTCCTGAATGAAGATGCAAAAGGTGAAGAAAAACTAGGGATTTGTTTCCATTTGAAGCAGACGAGTCTTTTCACTGCATTAAAGTGATAGTTTATCCAAAAATGCCATCCCTTGATTTACTCACCTTCAAGCCATCCTAGGTGTACATGACATTCTTCTTATATTTAAAAATAACATTGCTCTTCCTGGCTTTGTAATGGCCCAAAAAGTGCATCCATCTGTCATAAAAGTAATCCATATGACCCTAGAGGGTTAATAAAGCAAAGTGATGGGGTTTTGTAAGAAAAATATCCATATTTTAAACTTTATAAACTAAAATAACTAGCTTCCGGCAGACGGCCTACGCAAGTCGACGTAGGATATCATCATTTATGACGAGGATATCATCTAAAAACTTCTGATGGTTAAGTTTCCACTAATGTAATAAATACATGAATGGGGAGTAAATGCTGATCCTTTCATTTATTTTTTTTCCTTTTATTGCCAATAACTAATAAATAAATGTCCAATATTAATATGTTATACTATTTTCTTAATACATTAAAAATTAAAACACACAAATCAGTTGAATTTATGCATATTTATGCACATATGCATACAATCTACAGTATAAAAAAATGAATATGTATTGCTGTCATTAAATTATTTGCATATTTAAAGGTTTACTGTGTTAGATTTAAAGGTGAAAATAGTATGGTACAATAAATAAAAAATCTCTTATATTGGCAGATAACCTATATAGTACTACTGATATATTCTGCATCCCTATTTTTTTAATGTCTTTGATTTGAATCACTCTTGTCAGTTCCTCATAGCACAAAGACGCCAACTGGTGAGTAACTTTGTATTTAATAGCCTGTTTTTACATGCATTTGAGTGTTAATTCTGACTCAGCCTTTAAGCAGGACGTTTGTCCTCAAATACCAGCATATGTGAGAATGTCAGAGGTGAACGGCCTGGTTCTTTGAGGTTTTTAGGGTTGCAAATGGAAAAGAGGATTGTGGGAGACCCGTGGGACAGGGGCCGGCTGAAGGGGGAAGCTGGTGGCATTTGGTGCCAGGGCAGAGCGAGAGACAAACAACATCATGTGCTGTTGTTTACACTCAGCCGCTGTGCTGTCATAGACGAGACCTACTAGAGAGCTGACCTACTTAAAAGCCTCCTAAAATAAAACTCACTTGTGTCTCAGGACCGATGCACTGGCGGGCAGGCTGGAAAAGCAGGCCAGCACATCACAGCTTTCTTTTCCTCTTCTCCCCTCCCGACAGAGAAACGCTTTATCGCATCCTTCGCAGAGCAGAAATCAAATGTTATTAAAGGGGTTTTATTTGAGACCGGAATAGAAGCGATTTGCCTTTAAACGATTTTGGCCTAAGGGGGCGACCGCTCGTCCATCTGTCTTATGTGCTTATGACGTCAGATTTACTAAAACTCTTCCATCACGCTCATCTCGCTGCACAGGAAGTGACTTGCATTTACAGTGAGGGTGAGGGCACAGTGGAATTACTCACCGGGAACACGTTGTGACTTTAGCGATCTGGCCCACAGAATAAACAGTGGTTAAACAAGAGCAATGTATCTCTTGTTGCGTTAATTATTAAGCAGACCGTTCCTTACTTTGCTAGATTGGCCCGTCTGCCTCTCACTTTGCAGCCGAGTGAATCGCAGGGGTCATCTGAGGTATAGCTGATGTATCAAAGTCATCCCCACATAGCAATCTGCCTGGAATGACCGAGTTATATTTAGTGAAATACATTTGAGCTCATGTGCCTCTGATACATTTTAAAGGAATCATTTACAGTGGCTCCATATGATAACGCTGTGTTTTCCTCGGACACAAGCACGCCACGGCTCGTTCCAAACGCGTATGACCTTCTTTCTTACGAGGAATGCGAAATGTGATTTTTTGAAATTAATCAGTTGATATAGGGTGCTTCTCAATACTCAAATTGATGCTTCCTCATTTCCTCACTACTCCGTCCTCCAGTCTGTGACCCGGAAACCGATCAAAGTTAGCTATCTTGAAGGACATCTCAATTCTCTGATTGCACCGCGAGGAGGTGAGGAACGAGGAGTGAGGAAGCTTCCTGAGGAGTCAGGAGCGAGGATGCACAAGTGTATCCTATGCGGAAGTCTTTCTTGTCAAGAAGCCTGACGCACGTATAAATTCTCCTCTCCCTTCACATCTGTCACAATAATTTTCATTTATGCTTTACCTTTTAAGACCATATTTCAACAGGGCATTTTGCTTAATTATTATTATTTATGAATTTCTTAAATAACCAAACTTCAACAACATAAGGGCAGATCCTCTGAGAATAGCTGATGAGGCTGTGAAGTGACATTCGAGTGATCAAGAATATTCCAATATACAAATAAGCTTTCCTTCGATTCCTCCGTCCTCATTTTCTTTCCTTGCAGCCTTCCCTCGCATCCTACGGGGGTGGAGCTGAGATGCGAGGAAAGGAAGGGAGGATGCACAAATAAGAAATGAGAAGCACCCCTAGTTCACAAAACCTGAATGATTTGTTCATTAATCGGACTGATTCAGTTCTTGAGTTCTCGGACTTACTGACGCAACAATTTAGCAAAAATATCTAAGACCAAACAGTATCCATGGCATCTTTGTATCTTGTTTAGAGTAACGAGACACCAAAACGATGCTAAACTTACATGTGTGCCAATATTCATTGATACAGACCACCTTCTTTCTACCATGACCCGACCAAGTTCAACGTACCTGGATCAACATCTTTGTTGATCCTGGAACAACATTCCAATCAACCAGTCAGATTTGAGACAGTTTGCAGTTTATGTCAAGTTTAGGCTTACAACCAGGGTTAGGTGCTTCTACATCAGTGTTATTCGCCTATCATTTCCCCCTGATTTTAGGGATAACTTAAGTTGGGTAGGTTTAGGGTTAGGGATAGGGATGGGACTGCATTTTCAGACTGGAGTGTTGTTCCAGGATCAACAGAATATGTTGACCCAGGAACATGTCTCACTCGGCAAAATCACGGTGACCGCAACCAAATAGGTTGCACCCCCCACCGGCTCAGATAAGACTGATTGTCTCAGTGGTGCTGCAGATTTCCCAGCATGCCCCTTCATCACACAGTGACTAATTCCTATTGTGCTATAACTTCAATGCAAAGAGATGAAGTCCTTTCTGCCCGTCGGGAGGCAGAATGAAATGCTACTGGCATCACGGGGTGTCCACAGTTTTTGCTAAGTCGCTCATTGTTTGGAAAAGCACATATTCACGTGCATCTCTCCGGCTGTGATTCCTCTCTCCGCGAGATTCCACAAGCAGAGAGAGTCAGAGCAGCAGGATTTCTATATTGTCCGTGTCTCTATTCAAAAGTTAGTACTAGCAGATGAAGTAGTTAGTATGTAATTAGATTCTGGAGATGTTTGCGGAGACCTTTATGAAGAGCTGAATTAAATAAATTGCAGTCTTTTAGTGTTGTTTACAATGTAAATAGGCTGAATCTCAGTGTGGGAATTTTTTTTTGATAGACTGAGGGAAAAAACAAAATGAAGTGACTTGTTTGTGAATGCTGGGATTATCCTGAAACACTTCAACTCTCTTCTAGTTGCTTAGAGACGGGGGTATTTGGTTTTTGTGTAATAAGTCCTCTTCAGTCTTATTTTCAAGGTATATTAAAATTTATATTTCACTGATCCAACTTGATATAGATACCTGAGATACATCCTTTTAAGTGTCGCTCTCAAAAACCAACCTGACTCCCCAGTGGCTACAGAAGAAACAGGGTTTCACAATATGTGTCTGTCTTTATCAGAAAGAACCTCCCGTTCACTGAATTAGCTCAGAACAGGTGAATCTACCCAGTTTGTTCCAAGATAAAGAGATTAGATGTATTTGTTGTGCCTGTTTGCATAACTGTCATGTTTACATCTTCTCACAGTGGCCTGTTTTAGCAAACATTGCTGAGAAGATGCTTTCTATTCACTGACTTGTCTTGCTAAGTCAGTGGTCACGTCATGTAGCTTATTTCATTTTTTTAAGAATATAAAAGAATGCCCCCCCACCTAGAAAAGTTAATAAATAAATAAAAATTACCATGATTTATACAATTTATATTATATTAAAAGTAAAAATAATAATTATTATAGTTATTATCATTGTTATAAATAATAAAACTTTTATTACTAATATTATAATATTATACATATGATAATGCATGTGTTTTCCTTTTCACACCACAACTCGCTCCAAACGCGTATGACCTTCTTTCTTCCGAGGAATGTGAAATGTGAATTTTTGAAGAATATCCTGGTCGCTTCTTTTCCATGTAGTGAAAATCAATGGAGATTGGAGCTTTTAACCTTCATATAGGGCACAAAAGCGCTATAAAAGTCTCAAAAGTGGTCTGTATGACTCGCTATCTTATGAATTCAGAAGAATTGAGACATAAAGCATCATGTTTCTTTGTTTTTTTAGCAAACATTGCTGTGAAGATGCTTTCTATTCACTCACTTGTCTTGCCATCATATTGCTTATTTCATTTAAAAGCATATCATTTCAAGCATATAAATGAATGCACTTTTTGTCCTGTGCCTTCATGAAACAATACATTAAATAATTAAATATATAAAATATTCATTATATTTTGCAAACTGTGACTTGAAATATGGGTGAAATACTGTCCATGTTATTAAAAGGTTTCATGAGAACCACCAATGTGTTGTTGTCTTGTAATGGAATGTGGTATCCAGAATTAGTTTCATCAATGTAATTTCATACATTCAACACACCGCTTCTCTTAGACTTGTACGTTGAGGTCTAAATTGTTCCGATAGCAGAGTTTTAGATTCCTTCCTCTTCCCAGAATGTTACACAAACCTGCTTCTGGTTCCAAGAAAAGTTGGGTGTTCTCGCACTCTGCTTACTAGCACTGTGGGAATTGGATTAAGTCTCTGGCCTTTATTCTAATTCAGAACTTTGTAGTCATCGGGTGTCAAGGGGTCAACTGACCAGTGTGAAAAGCAAATCCACTCTCTATTGTACAGTGAGGGGCCGGAGCAGAGATTCCCTTCAGCTGCTGTCCCTCTTCAGCCTGGGAAAAATGGGGGAGGCAGTATGTCAATTAGGAATTAATTTTCTACCGTTCTCTGAAAAGGTCTCAGCCAACTTTTAAAACAAGGCTTAATTGGCAGGAAGATCAAATAGGGGTGAGAAACAGTCTGTTGTGTCAATACATCAGCTTTGAGGTGTATTGACTTATAGACTGATAAAAGACAAATACATATGGCCTTTTGTACACTCCTGTAGTTTAATAGGCTGCATTATCCACTCCGGTAGTTTTATATTTGATGCACTTCTTTAATTAGGAGCCATGGTATTAAAATGTTGCATATAAATCATCCTGTAATAACATTAAATTCTGTATCTTAATGTGGAGAGCAATATAAAGCATTCTTGGTTCTCATTGGACAGAAACGGTAATGAGGTCAGATGCAAAAAATGTATAAATGTTGCTCATTAAGATGGTTTAGACAGAAGCGTGACTCACAGCTACGGGTTTATGTATGTGAACCGTGCTGTGGGATGGGGTCATTTGAGGAAACCTTCTGCGTCATGAGTTGTTGTTACGGAGTGCGCCCCCTGCTGGCCTTGGGTCCGTGATACGTAGCAAATGCCACCTCTCATACAAAACAGAGAAACATCCCTTAATAAATATGCCATCATACAAAATAAATAAATGCATAAAAAATATTAATTACTTTTTTTTGCTTGATATTTTCATATTTATTCAGTTCATTGCAGAGCTCAAACAATGAGCCAGTGTAAGAGAGTTTCAATCCAGTTGATGCATTGAGTCCAATTGACATTTTCACAGTTAGGGATGCACCGATCATGATTTTTCATGGCTGATTCTGATGTTTTACATGGTTTTGTATAAGCAAATGGGACGATTTTTATTTTCTACTTTAAAGGCACAGTGTGTTAGTTGTTGACTTGTGTACTTACATTATCCCAAATGTTTCCAAGAATGTTTAAATCCAGAGAAATAAGCAATTTTAACCAAGACACGGACCATGGACACAGACATCATACCCGCGTCATCCTCAATTTCCGTTTATTTCCGATATTCCGTTTTATTTTGTAGAAACCATGGAAACACCAAAGACGCTTTAATATATTAAGTGTTTCATTAGACAGGTGAGCAACTGTATGGATACATTCACTGACAGAAAACTACTCATTGTTCTCCAGCTCAACACAGTTAGTCTTATTGTTTAAAGCTGGTTTTCTTGATTTACCGCGAGTACCATGTTTTACCATGCTTAATATGGATCTAGCTCACTGCAGTGTGAACAAGTGTCTCATAGGAGCCGTCGAGCGAACGCACACAGTAGCATTATAACACAACCTTCAACACACTCAAATGTGTTTAATATGATAAAACAGCGCTGCATTACTCCGCATACACATGTACATATTGTGGCTTTAAGCAAATTGTTATTGTTTATTTGCTCTATTGCAGGCCAAGCTGGCCTTAAACAAAAATATCTGTCGCTATTTGAAACCAGAGGCAACCAGGACTGAATGGTATTCCAAATTAATTCACTGTCAATAGGTAGTGCTTATGGAACAGCAGCGAGATAGCACTGCGCTTATAAACGCTGCTTTAATAGGCATCATACAGAGGTAAGAGAAAAAGAAAATGTAGCCAAACTTTTCTGAAGACAGTCAGTTTCCTTTAGAGATACATTCCTATAAACCTCCTCCCCCAATTCAATATTTATATTTTTCTTCAAATATTTCGAGCATCGCAAACAGTGAGCTTTTGTGCCTGGTACAGTACGCATCTGTGCTCTCCTCTCCTCTTTGCGTTCCGTCTCTGGCCTGTGTTAATGCCCTGTTTACAGACTTTGTAATACTTCCACATAAATTATATTTTGGGAAATGATTGCAGTGCAGTTTGTGTGCAAGCCCGAAACATAGATCAGCCAAAATAAAAAAATGGCTGGTTGGCGTTCGTATGTTTGGAGCAAAAAATGGCTAGTTTCGATTGATTGATGGTGCATCTTTGCTTACTATACATTTGTTGATTTTGTGCGTGTGCTTTATGCCTTGCAGACCTACACAAAATGTAATATTTGTCGTAAGGCAAATAAAAATCAATCAGTTACTTGCTGCCAGCACCTTTTTCTGTGCCCTGACCGTCAGTGAAAGGAGAGGCTTGTTCTGAATGAATACTGACATCCCATAGTTCTGTACGCATTTCTCTCTCTCTCTCTGTCTGAGTGACCTTCAGAGACCCTTACCTTTGTAATGGATTTCAAAAGGTTATTTCACCTTTACATAAGGCAAGGTTTCTTTGTATGTTTATATAGTTCCCTATACCACCCTTTTTTCTTTTCTTTTTCTTCCTCAAAACTGTTCAATTTAGCTCCATTCGCCGAATCACATACATTCAAGATAGACAGATTGAACTTTATTGATGATAAAGCACATGTGAAGCATATTCCCATTCAGGCAGAGTGAACTGTAATGTGCTCCTACAAGTATTTCCATGCATGTTCCATGCAACTCTCTCTCTCTCTCTCTCTCTCTCTCTCTCTCTCTCTCTCTCTCTCTCGTCAATATACAGATCTTTTTTCCGCTAGCTATTTATTAATTGTCCAGTAATTGTGTGCGATTCCACTCTTTAATGATTAACCGGGCACCTCCGACAGCAGACTAAGGTAAGACACAATCCCGTGGTCGTGTCTTAATGAGGGACTGCTGAGAGTCTTTTGTGCTGTGGAAAAGCCACCTCAGCAGCAGTGCGCTTTAAAAGCCAGAGGAGTCACACAGATTAGCCGAGTAAGAGGTGGACCTGTGGACGTGTAAACAATAGAGCGGGTCATTCATACTCTAAGCCTGATTGTCCCTTCACTGTCCAGATGGCCTGCCGAATAAATTATACCAGTAGGTACAATGCATTCCAGTGAGGGGCTTTAGGCACAACTGTTTGTAGAGTCACACAGGGCTTTTTCCCCTGTCCTAACGATTATTAACAAGTACGAGTGGTCAGCGGTTTGTCGTCTGTAAATGAAGTCCTTGAGAAAGTGAGAGGGGGCCGATGGTAATGACAGACGAATGTGAGCATGTGATGCACACAGCATGGTACAGTGGAGACTGAGTGGTGTTGGAGGTTTCTCCTTTTTTTATTTTAAAATATATAAATTATTTGACTTTTTACATGACAGCCAAGAAATGTCAAGAGTTACAGCATGACATGTAGCATTATAAGCTGAATTATTAGATATTGCATATGCTACCATTCAAATGTTTAGGGTCAGTAAAATATTTGAAAAACTAACACTTTTGTTCAGCAAGGATGCATTTAATTGGTTAAAAGAGACACAAAAGAAGACATTTATAATGTTACAAAAATGTCATCAAAGAATCCTGAAATCATAAATTCAACAAAAATATGAAAACAATCAGAAATGTTTCTTGAGCAGCAAATCGTCATATTAGAGTGATTTCTGAAGGATCATGTGACACTGAAGACTGGAGTAATGATGCTGAAAATTCAGCTGTGCCATCAGGAAGAAATTACATTTTAAAGTCCCAGTGAGTTTTCTTCAGTGCCGTGACGTATTTCCAAGTGAAAGGGAATATTGAATAGAGGGCAGGGTTTTACTTCAGCGCTCCTCCTCTCCATCTCTCGGCTCATAGCAGACTAACGGTTGGAGGGGAGTGGTTAAGCATTTTCAAACCTAAGCCGTCAAACTGACATCATCTGAGAAGGAACGCTGTTTCCAGACCGGAAGTTACTTTTCAGATTTTGATTAAAGATTACCCCGACAAACTATTTTTTTCTGTGTATTAACTTGCACGGATGAATTGTTCACCCTAAGACCTGTAATGTGTGCTAACAAAGTAAATAGGGTCCGTTTTGATTCCATGAGGACTAATATATTAAAACAACTATTTTAATTGTATTTAAATTTCACAATATTACTGTTTTTACAGTTTTTTTCTTTGTTTTGTTTGTTTGTCTTTTTGATGCATGTATATATATATATATATATATATATATATATATATATATAGTATCAGTATTAGATTATTATAATATTATTTAAAATTATTATGGAAAATGTACTTTTTAAAATGAAATATAATGCATATTTTTCATAGTAGTCTGATGATTTATTTGATCACTGTATCATTGAGGCAGAAGGGTTAGGGTTTATGGTTTAATAATGGTTCTGCATTTCAGTTTTTGGACACATAATTATCCTTAAAAAACGGTATATACACTCACCTAAAGGATTATTAGGAACACCTGTTCAATTTCTCATTAATGCAATTATCTAATCAACCAATCACATGTCAGATGCTTCAATGCATTTAGGGGTGTGGTCCTGGTCAAGAGAATCTCCTGAACTCCAAACTGAATGTCAGAATGGGAAAGAAAGCTGATTTAAGCAATTTTGAGCGTGGCATGGTTGTTGGTGCCAGACGGGCCGGTCTGAGTATTTCACAATCTGCTCAGTTACTGGGATTTTCACGCACAACCATTTCTAGGGGTTACAAAGAATGGTGTGAAAAGGGAAAACATCCAGTATGCGGCAGTCCTGTGGGCGAAATTGCCTTGTTGATGCAAGAGGTCAGAGGAGAATGGGCCGACTGATTCAAGCTGATAGAAGAGCAACTTTGACTGAAAGAACCACTCGTTACAACCGAGGTATGCAGCAAAGCATTTGTGAAGCCACAACACGCACAACCTTGAGGTGGATGGGCTACAACAGCAGAAGACCCCACCGGGTACCACTCATCTCCATTACAAATAGGAAAAAGAGGCTACAATTTGCACAAGCTCACCAAAAGTGAACAGTTGAAGACTGGAAAAATGTTGCCTGGTCTGATGAGTCTCGATTGCTGTTGAGACATTCAGATGGTAGAGTCAGAATTTGGTGTAAACAGAATGAGAACATGGATCCATCATGCCTTGTTACCACTGTGCAGGCTGGTGGTGGTGTAATGGTGTGGGGGATGTTTTCTTGGCACACTTTAGGCCCCTTAGTGCCAATTGGGCATCGTTTAAATGCCACGGCCTACCTGAGCATTGTTTCTGACCATGTCCATCCCTTTATGACCACCATGTACCCATTCTCTGATGGCTACTTCCAGCAGGATAATGCACCATGTCACAAAGCTCGAATCATTTCAAATTGGTTTCTTGAACATGACAATGAGTTCACTGTACTAAAATGGCCCCCACAGTCACCAGATCTCAACCCAATAGAGCATCTTTGGGATGTGGTGGAACGGGAGCTTCGTGCCCTGGATGTGCATCACACAAATCTCCATCAACTGCAAGATGCTATCCTATCAATATGGGCCAACATTTCTAAAGAATGCTTTCTGCACCTTGTTGAATCAATGCCACGTAGAATTAAGGCAATTCTGAAGGCGAAAGGGGGTCGAACACAGTATTAGTATGGTGTTCCTAATAATCCTTTAGGTGAGTGTACTGTACATGCATATATACAAACCCGATTCCAAAAAAGTTGGGACACTGTACAAATTGTGAATAAAAACAGAATGCAATGATGTGGAAGTTTCAAATTTCAATATTTTATTCAGAATACAACATAGATGACATATCAAATGTTTAAACTGAGAAAATGTATCATTTTATGGAAAAAATAAGTTGATTTTAAATTTCATGGCATCAACACATCTCAAAAAAGTTGGGACAAGGCCATGTTTCCCACTGTGTGGCATCCCCTCTTCTTTTTATAACTTTTTTATAGTCTGCAAACGTCTGGGGACTGAGGAGACAAGTTGCTCAAGTTTAGGAATAGGAATGTTGTCCCATTCTTGTCTAATACAGGCTTCTAGTTGCTCAACTGTCTTAGGTCTTCTTTGTCGCATCTTCCTCTTTATGATGCACCAAATGTTTTCTATGGGTGAAAGATCTGGACTGCAGGCTGGCCATTTCAGTACCCGGATCCTTCTTCTACACAGCTATGATGTTGTAATTGATGCAGTATGTGGTCTGGCATTGTCATGTTGGAAAATGCAAGGTCTTCCCTGAAAGAGACGACGTCTGGATGGGAGCATATGTTGTTCTAGAACTTGGATATACCTTTCAGCATTGATGGTGCCTTTCCAGATGTGTAAGCTGCCCATGCCACACGCACTCATGCAACCCCATCCCATCAGAGATGCAGGCTTCTGAACTGAGCACTGAGAACAACTTGGGTTGTCCTTGTCCTCTTTAGTCCGGATGACATGGCGTCCCAGTTTTCCAAAAAGAACTTCAAATTTTGATCCCGAAGATCACGGGCATCCAGTATGGTTTTCCGGCCATGATCCTTACGCACAGAGATTTTTCCAGATTCTCTGAATCTTTGGATGATATTATGCACTGTAGATGATGATAACTTCAAACTCTTTGCAATTTTTCTCTGAGAAACTCCTTTCTGATATTGCTCCTCTATTTTTGGCCGCAGCATTGGGGGAATTGGTGATCCTCTGCCCATCTTGACTTCCGAGAGACGCTGCCACTCTGAGAGGCTCTTTTTATACCCAATCATGTTGCCAATTGACCTAATAAGTTGTGAATTGGTCCTCCAGCTGTTCCTTATATGCACATTTAACTTTTCCGCCCTCTTATTGCTACTTGTCCCAACTTTTTTGGAATGTGTAGCTCTCATGAAATCCAAAATTAGACAATATTTGGCATGACAAATATGTTATCTATATTCTATTGTGAGTAAAATATAAGTTTATGAGATTTGTAAATTATTGCATTCCTTTTTTATTCACAATTTGTACAGTGTCCTTTTTGGAATCGGGTTTGTACTTGTTTTTCCCTGTTTGTTGTAAGGGCTTCTAATATAGAGTGATCTATCACATGGCTATTACTGTTCAGGTAATTGTCCATTTTATTTGGCAATTGTCCAAAATAAGATGAGTGTCCATGAAGCAAAGATGTCAGAAATCAGTCAGGTGTCATACCTCTGGATCTGTATGGCAATTGCCATTGAAATGATGGGAATGCCAACACCAGGTGTATTAGAACGGCTTAGGCCGAACTGTGGCAGAGAGGGGACTCTATTTTTGCATTTGGCAATGTAAAAATGCTACACTGCAGCTTTCATTTGGAGCCAGCAGAGTCATTCCAAGGATGATGTGTTTATTCTGTTCTTGAGACGCATGTTTGTTTCTCGTATTTACAATCCATGTTAGTAAATCGCATTCAGTTCAGAATCATGGCAGAGTTACATTCGCTGCGGCTGGTGAGCTTGCAAGCCAGAGGGATAAATGTGTTTACTCTTGAAGTATTTGTTCCCTCCAAACGAAATGAAACTCCGGCTTTGACAGCTCCCCCCTCTCTGTGTGTGAATCATCTGTATCTGATCTCCCTGCACTAATTCCAATTTAATTGCCTGTTGCCTGCAGGCTCCTCAATAGTGGTAACAAATGGTTTGATTTTGTAGTCCTCATCAGGCAGCATTTTAAATGCAGCACTCTAACCCCACTCGAATGCCAATGAAGCCACCGAACAGCCTCGTGTTTACTAATGCTCGTCCTCCCCCCGCGCTCCTCGTCTCTGTTCCTCTCATATCTGATTAAAGGGGATTTGTAAGAATCGGCGAGATGCAAGCAGCCTCTCTCTCAATTGTAAATGTTATTGGGCCAGAACAGGCGGTCTCGGCTTCTTGTGTATTTTCGTTTTAAGAGGCGAAGATGTTCTACGCCGGATAATGCTGTTTAATCTGTTTAAACGGAGTTTTGACATTAAAGTTCAGGTGTGATGTGGGAAGATGGCTCTGGCTCTGCATGTGAAATAGGAGCCAGTACTATGTATGAATTTTTAAAGCGTGCTTTATATGATTAATGTGTTATCTTCAAGAGAGTGTATCTTCATTAATTCTACATAAGCAGGGCTAAAAGTATATCCTAGACACAACAGGAAAAAAGCTCCATGTCTAGACCAAATGGTTAATAGATGATTTGCTCGAGTTTTTCCTTCATTTATTAGTGTTTGCTTGCATCGCCATTACAATTGTTCATGTTTAAGATTAACCCTATGTATTAAAATAACTCATCCTGGAGCATTTTTAGGCAAACTGGCAACATTTCCATATAATTACATGAAAAAGTGACCTGAACCATGTCTGTGGACCAGAATATCATAGAAACTTGGTGACTTGCCTAAAAGTAACCACATAGCAACACCCTGACAACCATGCAGAACACCCTAACATCGTGGCAAACAAAATTAAACGTTTTTTTTTTTTTTTTTTTCACTGTTTGTGATGTGATTTACATCCAAACAAAAACAGAATTTATGTAAGAATCATCATAACTCAATCCCTTCTGGAGATTATTTTACTGTGTTCAGAGATATTTTTGTCTTCTTATGAATGCATTCTTCCCACATCTGCCTCCTGCGCTCCTGACCTCTGACCCCACTTACACACACCACACAATGAGCCAAACCACCTAAATTCAACTTTTCCCCTATTCCATCCTTTCTTCATCTCTGATAGCCTATGTGTGTCACGTGCTAGCATTCAATGTATTTTCTCTTATTTATTTATTTTTTTAAATAAGCTTTTAGATTTAAAAATCATGAATTATTACACAGCTTACTTACCTGATTATATATCTGCCCGATTTAAAGAGTCAATGATTGGATCATTTCTAGCATGTTATATGTTTGGCAACAGTTCTTCTAACCCTAATTGATGGAGTGTGTAGCTTTTCATTTCTTAAACAACCATGTAGGAAGACACATCATATTCCAGGATGACAACGTCAAGATTCATCAGGCTCAGGTTGTGAAAGAATGGTTGGGAGGGAGCATGAAGAATCATTTTCACACATGAATAGGCACCTTAAATTCATTGAAAGTCTTTGGGATGTGCTGGAGGAGACTTTACAGAGTGCTGGACTCTTGCATTGTCAATACAAGATCTTGACCAAAAATGCTGTGATATTATTTCCATCAAGGGGTGCATACATTTTTGGTCCAGATCTTGTATTGACAATGCAAGTGTCCAGCACCCTGTAAAGTCTCCTCCCATATATATATATATATATATATATATATATATATATATATATATATATATATATATATGTATGTATGTATGTATGTATGTATGTATGTATGTATGTATGTATGTATTTATTTATTTATTTATTTTTTTTTACTCTCATCCTTCCCTCAAGTCATTTTGACCCAAAACTCATTCAACTTTTGTCACTCTTGAACCACAAATACACAAAAAAAAAAATAAATACTGGATACAAGGAATTTTCTGTCAAGTAACACATCCTTCCCTCGCGGGTCAATTTGACCCCCTTAGGAATTAATGGAATGCAAGGAATGCTTCAGTACACATAGAAAAACCGGCGAACAGAGGGAGTGGCTAAGAACGATGATGTTGATGTCGTGCGCTAGTTTGAGATGACATACGTCACGACCAAACGTTAGCGATTGGTTATGGCAGATCCACAGTGGCTCTGGGCAGATCCAATAGTTTCAACAGAGTACCCGTCTTCAAGGAAGTTAACGCTTGTCAATGGAGAGTGGCCAGACTCTCTGTACAAATGAAATGTATGTAGGACCAGGCTAAGCAAAGACACCCATTGTAAGATATTTTGAGCTGAATTAAAAGGGTTATGCATTAAATTGTGAGTTAATTTGAATTCAAGTTGAAAGAATGTGAAGAATGTGCTTAAATTATTATTTTTTTATTATTTATTGATAAAATCTAGTAATTTTAAGGTAAATAAAATAAAAATAACCAAAAATATAAAAGTATAAAAGTATAAAAAAAAAAAAATGAAAAAAAAAAAAAAAAAAAATATATATATATATATATATATATATATATATATATATATATATATATATATATATATATATATATATATATATATATATATATATATATATATTTGTTTTTATCAAAATTAAATTAAATAAGTTTTCTGGAGACTTCAGGTCATTTTGACCCGGTGGGAAGGATTTGTTACACAGTGTAAGGGTTTTCTATTTGAATATATTGTAAAATGTAATTTATTCCTGTGATGGCAAAGCTGAATTTTCAGCTTCATTACTCCAGTCTTCAGAGTCACATGTTCCTTCAGAAATCATTCTAATATGATGATTTGCTGCTCAAGAAACTTTTATTATTATTTCAATGTTGAAAACAGTTGTACTTTTTTGAAAAAATTCTATCATTAAATATTTTAACTTCGTTTTATCACAAAACTTGTGTTAAGACTAAATTTGTCTGTTGTGACTGTTGAATTCATTAAATAATTCCAATGTAGATTCCAATTCAGTTGCTTATAGCTTATAGTGAGTTATTCCAACTCATGAATTGAAAGAGATATGACTCTTAAATTCTTTATTTTGCCCGACCCTTCTGTCTTTGTGTTAGGAAACACAGTAGACACATTATTTTTTGCAGGAGTAGCTGGTGACACACCTCTTTCTGCTGTTGTATGTGTCAGTGAGGTGTAGTGTGGGTAATGGGCAGCTCTGGAGTCTGTGGGAAACGGAGCAGAGCGCCACTACAGCAGCTGCTGAGGAGAGCCGAGTCTCTGACACTCACTCTGAGAGAGGAGCTGGCTCCATTAACAGCCCTATTCACCCGGCTTAAGCTACTCTGTCAGCCACTTCAGAACCATTAAAGCTCTGCTGGGAGCTAGACACAAACGAACGAGGGAGACAGAAGGAGAGAAGAATGAGGAAAAATAGAAGCAGGGGATGCTCTCAGTGGAACTGAGTGATGGTATAAATAGTTGGAGTTGTAGAGGTGAATTATTCCTAAAGACATTAAACAGTAGTGAAGCTAAGCTCCCTCTCTCTCTCTCTCTCTCTCTCTTCTTCCCCATGTGCTTTCTTTTTCTTTACCACAGTTGCCTCATATATTTATGCCTGTGCCGAATTGCCTCATTTTTTTTTTTCTGAAAAGAGCTGACAACACAAATATCTGTTATGTGTCTGATATAATGAAGCTCAAGAATGTGTCATCATTTGTATTTCTGCAGCATTCACAGCGAGATTTGCCTTGAATTTTTCTTTTGTGAGCCTTGGAGCCACAGTGGCTTCCAAAATAATTTTTATTTTCAGCATAACAATCTGGGAGGACAATGCATTTTCAGAATTCCTAATGTTATTAAATATTAATAATAATAATAATATTTTTAAATAATAATATAATTATATTTTTAATAATTACAAATATAATTATATTTTTAATAATAACTTTTTTTTTTTTTATTTGCAAGAATATCTAACCATCTCTACAAAGGTGATCCTGATCAAATTTATTGCATTTGATTTATTTGATTTGATTACCTAGAAAAAGGCAGAATCTGAAATGGTTCTTTATTATTTTACATTGTTTCATCTTCCTTCTTTGTTTTAAATAACCCTAAGTCCTAAAACTTTCTACTGTTAGATCTTTGACCTTAGTCAAAAAAGTTTTTGTGGGTGAATATCCAATGCCGGCCCCTAAATGGCCCTTCGTAATCAATGTTGGCCCTTAACTTGGAGAGAATGGAAAGGGCAGACATCGGACAACTTGTCTGAGTACATTTACACAAAACTCACATTACAGATGAGCTGTCAGTGAAGTGTAGAGGTTCATTTTTATGTGTCTGAAGCACTAATGCTTTTTTTTTTCTACTCTGAGCTCTTTCGTAAATGCTGATTGATTGAGTGAGAAGTCAATCCCAGCCTGCTGTTCACGAACCCACCACTGGGCATTCACAAAGATTTTAAATTAGGGACAGCTTTACTTGAAAGATACATTATTGATTGGCCATAGATACTGAAAGCACTGTTTTTGTTGTGGAGAGAAGAGAAACTAAGGCAGTACATCTAAGTCTCTTTAACCCATCCATTATGAAACATATAGACTTATTCATTCATTTTGCCACATTGTACTCAAGTCCAAATTCTGCATTCCTTGCACTAAACACTAATTGAACTCCCAACCCCCCTCTTTTTTTGTCTTTCTTCTTAAGGCTCAGACATGGCAGTGTTTTGTCTTCTGTGTGGGAAGCGTTTCCAGACCCAGAAGGCTTTGCAGCAGCACATGGAGATTCACGCCGGCATGCGCAGCTACATCTGCAGTGAGTGCGAACGCACTTTCCCGAGCCACACGGCGCTCAAACGCCATCTCCGCTCACACACAGGTGAGCTTTACCTGAGCACCACTCACACCACCGATATCTGAGTCATCTAAAAGCACATTAACAACTTCACACCTCTATGTAATGCACAAAAGGGCAAGCGGGCCACTAGCTGAGATGTGGCAAAGTTTCAAAAAGAGTTCAGAAGGAGCGTGTTCATATAGTCTTGCTGAGGTTATATAAACCTCTTATCCTCAGACAAACCAGATTTTTTGCATATCGACAAAGTCAGGTACATATGATAACATTTATGCTCAAGAACCACCCACCTAGGCAGGAAGCGGCCTAATTTCTGTCAATGCTAACACTGAAGGCAATGCTATGCTATGCTGACCGTTATGCAACAGAGTGATAACTTACTCAAATAATGGCTAGTATGTCTTTAACTTACTCAAACTTATCTTTTGAATAAAGATTCAATACCAAGAACATGGCATTGAGAAGAAACTTTGTCAATCCAGTGACTTCTTCCAGCATAGAAACTTGTAAACAAAACTTTGTCTCGCTACAGTCCGTGGGCGGCCCATCTGAGGCTTAGACTATTTTCTGTCTTTTGTCTCTTACTCAACCTCACCTCCCCCTTTCTCTCAATAGTTTCCTTCAGGGTAACTTAAAGCTCAAATCAAACCCCTCCATTACAGACAGTAGGTCAGACCTGACCTTTTTGTACCATTCTACATTATGAGAATGTCTGAATGTGAGAATTCATTTATCAGATGCCCTGAAAATGACAACAAAAGAACATTTAATGAATTTGAATGAGGTAGGGAGAAGCGCTGAGAAACTCCTTTCATTACAACAGGTAGGATTACAATACACACAGATTAGGCACAACATTATGACAGGTGAAAAGAATAACACTGATTATCTCTTCATCACGGCACCTGTTTTTGATCATTTTCACAAAAAATTCATGGCCCCCAATTGGGCAGCAAGTGAACATCTTGTCCTCAAAGTTGATGTGTTAGAAGCAGGAAAAATGGGCAAGCGTAAGGATTTGAGGAAGTTTGACATGGGCCAAATTGTGATGGCTAGACGACTGGGTCAGAGCATCTCCAAAACTGCAGCTCTTGTGGGGTGTTCCCGGTCTGCAGTGGTCAGTGTCTATCAAAAGTGCTCCAAGGAAGGAACAGTGGTCAAATAGAAACAAATAATCAAACAAGAAGTTAATGCTGGTTCTGATAGAAAGGTGTCAGAATACACAGTGCATCACAGTTTGTTGTGTATGGGGCTGCATAGCTGCTGACCAGTCAGGGTGCCCATGCTGACCAATGTCCACCACCGAAAGTACCAACAGTGGGCACGTGAGCATCAGAACTGGACCACGAAGCAATGGAAGAAGGTGGCCTGATCCGATGAATCACGTTTTCTTTTACATCACGTGGATGGCTGGGTGTGTGTGTGTCGCTTACCTGGGGAACACATGGCACCAGGATGCACTATGGGAAGAAGGCAAACTGGCGGAGGCAGTGTGATGCTTTGGGCAATGTTCTGCTGGGAAACCTTGGGTCCTGCCATCCATGTGGATGTTACTTTGACACGTACCACCTACCTAAGCATTGTTGCAGACCATGTACACCCTTTCATGGAAACGGTATTCCCTGGTGGCTGTGGCCTCTTTCAGCAGGATAATGCCCTGCCACAAAGCAAAAAAACATTCAGGAATGGTTTGAGGAACACAACGAGTTTGAGGTGTTAACTTGGCCTCCAAATTCCCCAGATCTCAATCCAAATCGAGCATCTGTGGGATGTGCTGAGCAAACAAGTCCAATCCTTGGAGGCCCCTCCTTGCAACTTACAGAACTTAAAGGATCTGCTGCTAACATCTTGGTACCAGATACCACAGCACATCTTCAGGGGTCTAGCGGAGTCCATTTCTTGATGGGTCAGGGCTGCTTTGGCAGCAAAAGGGGGACCAACACAATATTAGGATATTGCATTAGGTCATAATGTCATGATCGTTGTATAAATATAAATATGCTCCTATAAACGTTAGTTAGAAACATGGTAAATATGAATCAACATCCATTAAATTTAGTTAGAACAGACATTTAGTTGTATCAGTTCACTTTGTATAACCGTGTTTAATACAGTTATCTCTGTTCTTTCTTTCATAACAAGACATACAGAGACGAATGCATCTGGTTTAACAGTGAACTGAAAGATCAAAAAATGGACCTAATCCATTTGCTTGCAAGAGTGCATCTTTCTCTCTCTCTGTCTGACCTGAAATACCAGTAAGATTGTTAGAGACAGTTGAAGTCTAGACTCAACATGTAAATTTTTGATAAGACAGGGCAGAAATGAAGTGAGGTTGTTTTTTTTGTTTTTTTAAAGATTCAAGGCATTAAGTATGCGCTCCATCTTGCCACAGACCGCCGGGTACATGGTTTTTACAGAACAACATCTGAAAGGACATTCTGACACTCCTAATGGAGTCTGAGTAAATGTCAACTACTGTAGCTATTTCACCAAGCAAAATCTGTTTTTTTTTCTTTACTCGAATTGCAGTATTTTTAAACAACATACAGAACTGTGGTTTTAGGTGCACTCAGTTAAACACAGGCTGAGATATCTTTCCATAATTAAACAAATAAAAACAGAAAAAAATGAGAACTGTTTTGTGCATTAATATTTGAGTATATGGTACAACGTGGCTAAAGGCACACCTTAAGAAAAAATGAGCTTTTCACTACTCCCAAAGTGTATGATTGCAAAAAAAAAAAGATATATGTTTGCATTGAACATTGATGGAGCAACAGATTTTGTGTGAAAATAAATCATAAAAGTGGTTAATTTTGTTTAAAAGTCTTATAAATGTATGAGGTGGCGAGGGGGCTTTAGCCCACACACGGGGCAAAAGGCACACCGTATTGATAACACATACTATATATTTTAAATAAGTTAATACTTGTTCAAAACAATCACTTTAGCAAATTTTATACTATTTTCTGTTTATTTTTATAAATAAAAAATTATTTTTGTGCAATAAATATACTGTCATTAAAAATATTAATATAAAAATATATTTAAAAAAACAAAATACAGAAACAAAATTATTTTAAAAAGTAAAGATTCTGAAAGCATTAAAGGAGATCCCATAATAATTTAATATAGATTTACAAATATAAATTATATTTTATTATGTGATATGATTAATATAATATTTTTAAATATGATTGTTTCATTATAAATATGAGTATTATCTCTTAGGTGGACACCCAATTTAATATATTTAACATGTGAATCCAACCATGTCATGTCAACAAATGGAAAAGTCAGCCGGCTGTTTATTATCGTGTTTATTATTGTGCCTTTTGCCTCAACAGCAGATGCGTTTTTACCCTAAATGCCATACTTTTACATATTCTTCCGTTATTGAAAAACTGTTGCTTTAATTAGCTTGAACAGAACTGAAAATCATTAAGACTTTTGTCTCAAAATATTTCAGTATATAATTTGCCACTTAAATCTACAACATAAAAAAAAAAAAAAATTATCAATATTTAAAAAAAGCCTGTCATGGGTTGATTCCCAGGGAAAGCAAGAATTGACAAAATGTAAAAATGTGTGCCTTGAATACAATGTAAGTCGCTTTGGATAAAAGCGTCTGCCAAATGCATAAATGTAAATGTAAAAAAATAATAAAATATTAGATCAAATTAGCACAGAATCAACTGTGCGCTGATGCCTGCGATCGCGTCAAAGATCAGACTAATTTCCACGTGCATCTTGAAAAGTGGCTGTTTTGGAAAGTGCTGCGGCAAGTTTTTGTGCCATCTAGTGGTTTAGAGGAAATTAAAATCAAAGGTGCCTTTTCCCCCACCTTTTCCGCCGGGTGCCTTTAGCCCCGTTTTACCCTAACATTTAGGAAACAGAAATGTGGTTTTTGGAAGAATTTAATAAGGTCTTGTTGAAATCTCTTTAACTGCTGACTTGAAAAATTTTTAAGACTCAATTTGATAATGCTAATGTATCTAGATGCTAATGCTAATGTATCTACAAGGAACAACTAAGAAATTAGTCTTTCATGTGGAGTCTATAAGAGGTGTGAATCCATATCTGTGCCCACTAGGCTACCTGCTCACCAGTATATGTTGTGTTTTGAATGCTAGTATGCTAGTCACTACCAGGCCTCCTAACTAGTGAAACCAGAAAGCCTGCCTTGATCAACCATTATCATATGAAAAAACATTCTGGTTAACCAGCATTTTTGCTAGTAGATGATAGATATTTGTCCACCAACTATAACCAGAATAAATCATCTGGTCTTTTCATAAATCATGTCTTGTCAGCTTAGTATAGCTGTATAATATATTATAGTAGCATATTATTTAGGATGCAACAACAATACCTGACAACATCTACCTGTGTATTTCATATGATCTGCATTGTATTTACAATGTGAGGGGCAAACAAAACAATGGGCTCCGTGCATCTCCAGTTGCTCCTCTCTTTATTCTGAACATGCAGCCTGTTCTCATTAATATGCCATTGCTGTTCGCTCTCCATTTCACTGCCAGACCATTTGCAGACAGTGGCGGCTGTCTATGTTCACAGCTGTGTTTGATGGTACGGAGCACAAAGCTCACATTGCTTATGGCACAGACAGTCTCTGCAGGTCAGTCGGCCTTGACTTTCAAGCCATTTTGTCAGGCAGGGCAAAGCTTATTCAATATTTAAGAATGTAAAATTCACTGCTTTTTATTTATTATGCACCAGTAGAGAGTAACCTAAAACATGCCGTCATCAAAAAAAACCTTTGATGTATATTGACGTCGCATTTAACTTCCTGTATGACATTGTCAGCGCAACAATAGACTTTCAAACATGGAAATGCACTGAAGCTGATACCTGTGGATATTTCCTACAATGGGTAGTTGATGCCAGTGATGTGTTCAGAATGCGCACGCAGTAGACGGCGTTAGCGCATTAGCATGCCTGTGGTGTTGTGAGTCTGGCCTGCCTGCTGCCCGCCTCTGGGCAATTAACTTTAATGACAGACAGGCTGGAGGGCTTTCAGAAGGTGCATTGGATAAGTTGATACAGATGCATAAAGACTGCCACTCTATCTATCATCTCATATCTGTTCACTAGGGATCTCATCTGCCCCAGCTTGCTTTTTTTTTCTCTCAACCCAGATAGAAACCCATTCATCTCAGCCAGAAGTGTATTTGAATGTGAATGGCGGGCCGTGATTGGCTTAGAGAACGTGCTCTGGGAATTTCCGCATTGTCTCTTAAGAGGAGGGTTTAAGTCGGAGCATGACGGAACATAACAAGAGATGCAATTTATTCCTGTGCACGTCTAACACTTGGACAGGGAGATAATGAAGAGCATAGGTCACAGCCGATGACTTTAAAGCCACGCCGCCCGGGCTGAAATGTATTAAATATTACGAGCGTTATATGCCGCTGCTGTCTGAGGAAATGATATGAGGGGCTGTTAGTCAGAGTGGGAAAGCAATTAGCAATATGCCGACGTTTGAGATCACCACATATCAGACTCGTACTGATCACTGACATTAGAAAAGCCAGCGGAAAGAAATGTGCTGGATAATTCCCTTTCAGCACCTTGTGATGTTTACTCTATATTAATAACTTTGCGAGCTGCATCAATACATGTGAAAAACAAACATTTCTTTGTGATCACTGCTATGATCATATGTTAGTGTTGTTGTTAAATATAGATTGACTGAAAAATACAGGTCATACCAGCATAAGGTGGTCAACTAGCTATGTTTTGAAACATTGTTAACCAGCTCATACGGGTCAACCTTAGTCCCCTGTCTGCCAACTAAACCATTTTGCAAGAACTAATGACCATCTGCGACCAGTTACTAAATATGAACAGATAGGGCTGGGTATTGATAAAGATTAGATTAAATTCTAGTTTATAGGAAGCTCTTCATTTGATTAATTTAAATTTGATTCCTAATCAATTTAGTGTTGTTAATATGAATTATAAAAAATTGTTTTAACGTTTTAAAATAATAAATAATTTTCCAGGTTTCAGTGTTTTCTCTGTTATACACTTGGGGGAGGCTATGACACATCTTCTTAAAGAGTTACTGAATCTCCTGATCAAAACACAGATGAAGAAGAAGCAGAAACAAGGGATATCATATGTAATTATATACATATGTAAAATAGCGCTATCATCAACATTAAACGGCATATGAATCAAAATTTTACTGAATGAAATGTTGACACAGGACAAGCTATAGGACTGTGAAGCATTAGGGGTGTTGATGGACTCGATCTGCTCCATCTGTGTTTGATCATCGTTCTGCATGTGATCCAGACATAGTCTTTGACAAAAATTTGATTTTCTCAGCTTTTTGCTCAAAATGTTGCTTTTTTTTAGGAAACTTTACCCACATTCAAGTGTTGATAAAAAAGAATGCATGAAGCTAGAATAAAATGTTTTGTTGTTTAAAAGCAGAGGGTCTGTTCTTTCTGAGAGTGGCTGGCAATTTTTTATTTATTTTTAAACGCCAGCGGGGAAAGAGTTTATTAGAAGAGTTAAATTAGAAATGCTTTGGCAATTAACTGAAATAAAATACCGTATATACTCGAATATAAGACTAGGTTTGTGTCCTAAAAATAGGCTGAAAAATTGGGGGTCGTCTTATATTCGCGATATAGACAAAATCACGGGGGAAACAGTAGAGGGCGCCAACACGATAGGCTACGTAATTAGTGACAGTGTTTGAATTAAATAAACAGTAAAGTGCCGCCATGGAGAAGTCAAGAGATCATCTTGAGAAAAGAGCTTCAAAAGTTGGTCAAATAAACCAACACGTTCAAAACAGTTATGGCACCAACTTTAAACTTATGGTCGTGAATGAGGCAGAATCATCTAATAATTGCAAAGCTGCCGAAAAATTTGGAGTCACAGAATGCAATGTTTGGAGGTGGCGAGCATCTTTTTTCCCCAAAAAAATAAGTCTGGAAAATGGGGGGGTCGTCTTATATTCAGAGTCGTCTTATATTCGGGTATATACAGTAAGTTGAATTTGAAGCACTAAAATGAATGACTAAAACAAACTGAAATAAAAATGCACTTAAGCTAAATAGAAATATTAAAACTAAACTAATAAAAATGACTAAAATTAAAATGAAAAATAAAAGCTAATTCAAAATAAAGCATATAAATAATGTTAAAATAACACTAATTTGATCAGATTAGTTCCAATTAATTTGGGTATTATTCAGGTTTAATGTAATGTCTGCTTAAATATAAAATATGAAAGATATTCTCTCTCTGCTGATGCTGTAAATTGTAACACTTTAATATGGGGAACATATTTACTATCAACTATGACTTTTGCCTCAATAAGCTCCTAATTTACTGCTTATTAATAGTTAGTAAGGTAGTTTTTGTAGCGTTTAAGTTTAGATATTGGGTAGGATTACGGGATGTAGAATATGGTCATGCAGAATAAAGTGTTAATATTTTCTTTATAAGTACTAATAAACAGCCAATATGCAAACTAATAAGCAACTAGTTAAAAGTGAGAATTGTTCCCCATACTTGGGGTACGTTTACATGTCAACGATATGCTTAAAACAGATACGTGTTTTCTTTGAGTTTTCAGAGTACAGACAAAACGACCCCCATTCACGCGGATCTGCGAAAACCCCCTAAAGTGTCGAACCAGTAACTCGTCTTTTTGAACTGTTCATGAAAAGAATCAGCTCATGTGAGGGATTTGTTCGGGATTCAGTCTACACTGGCCATGCTGTGTGTTTTGATTCATAAAAAAAGAACTGACTCATAAGCATCATTTGCTCATGAATTGGTAGCTCTGTATTTGCTGCCTCTGAAATTGAACACTTTCCTATAGTAGGCAAAAAACAGTATGTGACAAAAGAAGTATGTCCGAATTCACAGTGCTCATAAAAGAGTTGGCAAAAAGTACCTACTACTCCTGGCGAGATTCTGAAATGTGCATATGATGGGCACTTTTCTATCCCATGTAAACAGAAGTGATTACATTCATACTACACACATTCATACTATATAGAACATACTTCAAAATAAGCGATTTCGGACGCCTATGGTTGATTCACTAAAAAGATCTGGCTCATTAGAGTCATTTGTTTATGAATCACACTGGTCTCATGTTTTATGTGTTCTTTATTCCCTGCAGCACTGCTGAAAAGCGATACACATTTTTGTCCAATCAAATAAATCTACTACGTGATCTACTACGACAGCAAAACTCTTTTGGACATTGGTTACCTCTACACTGGACTGTTTCAGGACACTTTCGCCGATCCTCTGTGGCCATCTGAGATTCTTCGGAACGCCGAGTTGAACAATGGACAGAGCCAGCGGCGTAGAACAAAGAAACACCGTGGGAAACGTGCTGGTATCCGTAACAGACTGAGGAAAAGGGCATTCAGACCTCCTCTCCCAAGCATTCTTCTAGCAAATGTTCAATCCTTGGATAATAAGATGGACGATCTTAGAGCCAGGATAAGTTTTCAACGGGACATGAGAGACTGTAATATCTATTGTTTGTCTGAAACATGGCTCACGCCCGCGGTCCCGGACACAGCTGTGACGCCGTCGGAGAACTTCTCTGTTTTTCGGATGGACAGAACAGCCGAGGCCGGTAAATCCAAAGGCGGTGGAGTGTGTTTCATGATCAACAAGAAATGGTGCGATCCCAGGAACATCACCATTCTCTCGCGGTCCTGCTCACCCATCTGGAACATTTAACAATCATCTGCCGCCCATTCTATCTGCCGAGGAGTTTTCTGCGGTTGTCGCGACCGCCGTTTACATCCCACCGCAGGCAGACACAGCGCTGGCTTTATCTGGCCTTCATGATGTTGCCAGCGGCGTCATAAACCAACATCCCGACGCGGCATTCATTGTCGCGGGCGATTTTAACAAAGCAAACCTAAAGAAAGTCCTGCCAAACTTTCACCAGCACGCCTCCTGCCCCACACGAGGAGCAAACACACTGGATCACTGCTACTCTCCGTTTAAGAACGCCTATAAAGCGCGGTCACTTCCAGCGTTTGGCAAATCGGATCATGCCGCCATTTTCCTCACTCCCGAATACAAACAAAAGCTCCTCCAGGAACCCCCGTGAGGCGGAAGTTAGCGTTGGTGGTCACCCCACTCAGAGACCGCGCTACAGGCAGCTCTGGGCGATGTGGATTGGGACATGTTCGAGCGAGTTCAGCTGACGAAGCGAGTTCACAGACGTGGCGCTTTGCTTCATCAACACGCTTACAGAGCAAGCCACGCAAACAATAACAATAACGTCCTTCTCAAATCAGAAACCGTGGGTGGACAATTCAATCTGCGCGGCAGTGAACGACGCACTGCTGCTTACAACGCCGGTCTCCATTCAGGGAATATGAATGAATACAGATCGTCCTGCTATGCTCTCAGACGAGCAGTTAAAGCCGCAAAACTCCGTTATAAAGACCGAGTGGAGTCTCATTTCCAACTCAACGACTCGCGCGCATGTGGCAAGGTCTGAGGTCCATCTGCTCCTTTGGATCTAAATCCTCTGCAGAGGCAAGCGTTGATCCGTTGCTCGTGAACGCAGTTAAACTCTTTCTATGCTCGCTTTGACTGTAACCGCGTAACGCCGACTCCGCCAAGTGGCGCGTTAGAGGAAATTACTCAGAGCAGCAACAATCACGTGATCTCTGTCTCGGAGGATGAAGTTCGGAGAGCACTCAAGCGTGTGGACGCCAGGAAAGCTGCTGGGCGGATGGTATTTCAGGTCGGTTCTGCGGTCCTGTGCTGATCAGCTCACCGGGTTGTTTACATCTATCTTTAATGAGTCCCTCGCTACATCTGTGGTCCCCACCTCCTTCAAAAATCCACCATCATCCCTGTCCCTAAGAACAGTAAACCCTCTTGCCTAAATGACTATCGTCCAGTGGCTCTCACGTCTATAGTCATGAAGGTCTTTGAGAGACTCATTAAAAACACCATTTGCGCCTTCATTCCTGACACTTTGGACCCTCTTCAGTTTGCCTATCGTCCCAATAGATCGACTGAAGATGCCATCTCTCATGTCCTCCACTCCTCCCTCACTCACATCGACAGCAAAAGTGGGAACTACGTAAGACTGCTATTTATTGACTATAGCTCAGCCTTTAACACCATAGTTCCCACCAAGCTAACCTCCAAACTCCTGGATCTCGGCCTGAATCCTTCTCTCTGCCACTGGATTGAGGACTTCCTCACTGGCAGGCCTCAGGTGGTGAGAATAGGCCAGTCCACCTCCACCTCCATCACCCTGAGTGTGGGAGCTCCACAGGGCTGTGTCCTGAGCCCCCTGCTCTACTCTCTCTACACGCATGACTGTTTGTCCACACACAGCTCCACCTCTATCATCAAATTTGCTGATGATACTGTTGTCCTGGGCCTCATTTCCAACAACAATGAGACGGCATACTTGGACGAGGTGGAGCATCTAACATCATGGTGCCAGGACAACTGTCTCTCTCTGAATGTTGGCAAGACCAAAGAAATGATTGTGGACTTCAGGAAGAGACAGCAACGGACATACTCCCCTCATGATCAGCGGGTCACCAGTAGAGAGAGTGAGCAGCTTCAAGTACCTGGGAGTAAACATCTCCGAGGACCTGACCTGGACTGCTCACATTCAGACACAGGTGAAAAAAGCCAGGCAAAGACTGTACCACCTGCGCCAGCTGAGGAAATTCAGGGTTTCACCAGCTATCCTGAAAACTTTCTATTTAGGGGCGATAGAAAGTGTTTTAACTCAGTGCATCACAGCGTGGTATGGGAACAGCACCAGTCATGACCGCAAAGCCCTGCAAAGAGTAGTGCGCTTATCCGAGCGTATCTCAGGGTCAGCTCTCCCGTCTCTGCAGGACGCCTACACCAAACGCTGCAAAGGTAGAGCTACCAAGATCATCAAGGACTCTAATCACCCTGCAAACCCTCATTTCACGCTGCTACCATCTGGTAAGCGCTCCAAGCCTGATGGCCAAAACTGAGAGACTCAGGAGGAGCTTCTTCCCCAGGCCATCAGACTCCTGAACTCAGTCACTTAACATCACGTGACTTCACGTCAGGATAAACATCGATACACTGACATTGCACTGCACTTTCTGTTCTCGTTGTTACTGTGTAACAACCTGTCATAAACCTGTTTGCACATTATACTCTTTATACATTTGTTAACCACATATTTATAAGTCTACAGTTTACTCACTGCAAAGTCTACTTCAATTATTTTATTCCACTTTATCCTTATTTGTTACCTTTTTTCTCTTGACTTGATTATTTATAATTCTACAGATATAGACATATATATATATATATAGATAGTACTTTTTTTATATCCTATTTCTATTATAATTTCTTCCTTGTGTTTTTAACTGTGAATTTGCACTGTCCATGGAGCGGACCTGTTTACATTTCACTGCCGGTTGTATATTCTGTATATAACTGTGTATGTGACAAATAAAACTCTTGAATCTTGAATCTTGAATCTTGAAATGCTCTCTAGAATAAAAAAGGTACTTCCCTTAATTAAAAAATGTATTCAGGTGAAAGACTTAATCGTTGTCTCTCTGCACGACAGGCGACCACCCGTTCGAGTGCGAGTTCTGCGGGAGCTGCTTCCGTGACGAGAGCACGCTGAAGGGTCACAAGCGCATCCACACTGGAGAGAAGCCTTATGAATGTAACGGCTGCGGCAAGAAGTTCAGCCTCAAGCACCAGCTGGAGACCCACTACCGTGTCCACACAGGTCAGCCACTTTCATTCCGAAGGTTTTATAGCAATTCACCTCATCTGCCCAGCCCTGCTGTCCAGCTGATGACTGCTTCACTTTAAAAGTGATTTTGAAAGCCGTAGAAGCTTACAGGTTAATAGTCGCACACTGGGAACATATTGACCTGGTTGGAGATTTTTGACCCAGCATGGTGCCTTCAAGCAAATATGATATAATAAAAAAGTCAACAGCTTTGTAAAATGATAAATAAATTGTATTACATTGTAAGGCCTCAGTTTTACACCGAAAAATTCAGATCTTGACATTTTCAGGTCCACGCTAGATTCAATTCCTTGTATCTATTTTGTTCGGTCATGGTCTCACTGTGGTGGCATATTAAATCTTTCAGCTGAGCTGGAATTACAGGCTGATTGCTGCTGCTCTCTGGCCCTCAATAAGGCAGCTGCTAAAGCAAACCTATCAGGAGGCCTGTCAAATAATTGCTGTCTTTTGTGTCAAGCGGGGCTGCGGACACGAGACTGGGCAGGTGAAGATAACAAGAGCAGAAACTCTCAGCTGAAAGGCCACTGCTCCTTCACACAGCCAGCCGGAGAATCACTGACATTTACACTTGCTGTCAATGGCGGATCAATACTCTGTTTGCTCTGCTCAGTGGCAGGCTGCACACCCACAGCTGTACACATCTGTCGTTCCCGTCCTGGACAGCAGGTGGCATCTTAACTCCACCTTACTGGACAGGAAGCAGAGCTAGTATGGGAAATCTGGTATCTGGTGCAATTTTGCCATCATTTTCTTTTCCAGTGAACGTCCTTATTTTCTAAAATGTTTTTAAATATGTTTGTCAAGATAAAAAGTATGCATTACAAATATCATCAATTATTTTTTTAAATAGAAAATTCTTTCATATTTTTCGAGAGACTCATTGACCTCGACATTTGTCATGAGAGTATTTTTTTAAGTAATAGTGCACAAAAGATACTATTTCCCTTGTTTTTTTGTTTGTTTTTTTGGATGAGGCCTTTTTCCTCATTATGTTTTCAGGACAGCGGAATCACCGTGATGTTTTTGACTTTATGCCCCCTAAAAAAACGATACCATATTAATATTAAAACATGCTCATTATAGCAGAGGTGCATTCAAATCTATGAATAAATCAATAAATCAGTGTTTTTATTTTTGTATTTTAGTTAAAGTTTCAGTAATATTGTTGCATGCTTTTGTCATTTCTATTAGTTTTTTATATATCTGTATATTTTTTATTTCAATTTTAGCTATTTTAGTACTTCGTTAAATCAAAATTGACAACTCATAATGTAATAACTGCACATAATATAAGTATTACATTATTATTGTAATAAAATGTTCATAATGTAATAATTTTCTCAAAACAAGCTCATAATGTAATAACAGTTTTTACATTATGAGAAATGTATTACATTATAAACTCACAAAAACATGTCATATTTTCATTATTGTAATAGCTTTTAAAACATACAAAATATTTGTCGTCCCTTAAAGTACATTTAAAAAAGTCTAAAGCCAGTCTTAAACTACCTGTAACTAAACTTAAATGCAACAGATTTAAATATTCATGCTATTATTTTTATATGTTTATTAAACAAAGCATTGGTATTCCTTTACAGTATATTTAAAAATCTAAATCCAGTCTTAACCTGCCTACAAAATCCACCAGACTACTGATACTAGTAGTAGTAGTAGTTTAAAGGTGCAAAAGTTCTGATTTTATTTATTTATCTATGGATTTAGATTTCTAAAATATACTGTAAAGGAATACCAATGCTTTATGTTTAATAATCATAATAATAATAATAATTGCATGAATATTTAAATCTGTTGCATTTCGCAGGGAGTTTTAAGACTGGCTTTAGATTTTTAAAAATGTACTCTAATGGCGCTTTTCCATTACCAGTACCAGCTCAACTCGACTCGACTCGCCTCGTCTCAGCTCGGCTCGCTTTTCGTTATGTTTTCCATTGCAGATAGTACCTCCACAACAGTACCTGGTCGTCATAGCGACGCCACAGGAAACTGCCATGACGTAATCTTCTACGCGACACACACCCGCTACCCACACACACAGGACAATGGATGAAATCGAGTGTATGCTGTTTTTGATACCATAATAGTAAATATCACACAATCTCTGGCCAAACTATTTAAAAATGGCAATGATGACACAGTGAATAGTGATGAATCTCTCTGACCAATCAGCAGTCTTCCGTGTTTTCACGTCACATTTTAGTATCGCCTCAGCTCGCTCAGAACCTCACTGGAGGTGATACGAAAAAAAGTATCTGGAAGCAGGTACAGGTACAACTTTTACACAGTGGAAAACCAAAAAAAGGTGAGTCGAGTCGAGGCGAGCTGGTACTGTGTAGTGGAAAAGCGCCGTAAGGGAATACTAATATTTTTATGTTTTAAAAGCTATTACAGTTATGAAAATATGACGTGTTTAAGTTTATAATGTACAAATTATTACATTATAAGCAACAATTAATAATAATAAAGAAATAACAAAAGATTTTGTTACATTTTGAGAAAATCATTACATTATGCACATTTTATTATAATAATAATAATGTAATACTTATTACATTATGTGCAGTTATTACATTGAGTTGCTACACAACCCTGATGTTTTTGACTTTATGCCCCTCCAAAAAAATGTTTACCTGTCACTCACATGAGATTGACCAATAGCAAAACCACAACTATCCGATCAATTCCCCATTGACAAAGTCAAGTCCCACCCACATGTCTGTTTCACTCGGGTATGCATCACAATAGGGAATAAACAAAATGACAGAATGCTGAAATAACATAAATTTAAGGTCTTTTTATATTTGAACGATAATTACCCTGGAATACATTCATAGATCCAGACGTTATCCATCACATTATGGAAGTAAAATGCGTTGTGATTGCCATTTCATGCTGGCTTTAATCGCCACAGCTGTTTCTGTCATTTACAAGTTATTGGTGGTTTGAAACGTTCTGTGCTTGTTCTCCACAGGTGAGAAGCCGTTTGAGTGCAAGCTGTGCCACCAGCGCTCGCGGGACTACTCCGCCATGATCAAACACCTGCGTACCCACAACGGCGCTTCACCCTACCAGTGCACCATCTGCCAGGAGTACTGCCCCAGCCTCTCATCCATGCAGAAGCACATGAAGGCCCACAAGCCCGAGGATGTGCCCCCAGACTGGAGGATAGAGAAGACGTACCTGTACCTCTGCTACGTGTGAGACAGAGCCACAAAGAGGAACGGGAAAGTGGCAAGATGCGCCCAGGGACAATTCACCTGAAGGTTTGCTTTTGGTCCAGGCCAAAGACAGCGTGGTTAAACTGATGAAATGTGATGTGGAATTTTTTGACGTTTTGTTTGTGATATGCATTTGTGCACATTTTTAGGATGTAACTGCACTCGCAAATGTTTATAAAATGGAAATGTGATATGCGATAAAGGGATGTGAATTTTCAGAAAGTTTTAGTACAGTCCACCACAATGACGAGAATCCAGTTGTCTGCATTCCACCCTGTTGATTGGAAAAATTCACTGCATGATCATACTTGTTTTATTCAGATATTCAGATAAGGATTCCTGCACTTTTCCTCCATGGATAAAACCCACAAGCCATAGATTTTCAAGACCCTAAACTCTCGTGTTGACATTTAGAGGTGGGGCATATCATAGGGATCACTTACTACAGGCTTTAGTTGATTTTAAATGGTCAAGCTCTGTTAAGGGTCAACGTTTGGGGCTATGCTAGCAACCTCGCAAAGCTAACAGACATGAACTCAAAGCCTCAAATTTAGATCTTAACAGAGCTATTCTGAAATAAAAACATGGACCAAAGCTTAGAACTCACATCCACGATTGAAATAGAGGAGCTAAACACATTAGCGGATGAAATTATGCCCTTTTTACAGTAGTAAATAGCTCCCTTAAGTTCATTATTAGGCTTTTTAGTCCTCAGTTTTAATGATTTTGTTTTATAAGTACGTGTGAGGAAATGCACAGGGTTGAAACCATTAGTCATTTTCTTTAAAGCGTAATAAAGTGCTTAACAAAACAGCTTTTCTCAGAGGTACATCCAAATTGTGCTGCCAAGCAACTGTAGTGGATGTTCAGGGACATTTATTCAACCTTAAATAACTACACTGTGCACTTTCAGAGTTTCAGAGGCCCTTTTTTGTGGTTTTCAGCACTACAGAGAGGTTATTGCTTTCATTTCAGTCTCTTTCGCACCAAATAAAACAGTAGGACAGTTGATTTAATTTTTACGCTCACATGGTGATATTTTGCTATTGCAGGCATTTTAGTCTAATGATTTGTTAATATCGTACACTTAAATCAGTTTATGAATAAAAAAAAAGAGATTATTTTTTAGAATCAAAACTAAATGCAGTATATGTTTCTGTGGACATGTCAATATTTGCTTAGGATATCTTAGCTAGCCGTTATAGTTTGAGTTTTGTCATCTCTGTTCGAATGTTTTACTTGAATTGCCTAATTTTGTTACCTCACATGCTAGATTTATATTTGAACTAGTCTTTGTTTCTCATTTCCTGCTGAGCTGCGTTTAAAAACCGCACAATGCCACAGAAGTCATCGCTATCACAATACCACATCATCAGACCCGCATGGAATCGGAGAGATCCCGCAGATTTAGAATGGCCGTTCACAACGTTCTATAAATTGCGTTACATTTGCATTTAGCAGTTTAAATCATATGATCTATGTTAAATCTTATCTCTATGTTTAAATCTATTCCACACTATTGGAGTATTCTCCAAAAAATCCGTGGAGTAAAGGTGGTGTTCAGCGAATTTCCATGGGCAAAATCACAATACACTCTCATACCAATACGTAACTATTTTACATTTTAGTGAAATGGTGGCTAATTCGTAGATCTCATTTGTATGTTTTAGTACGGCAAACTTATGTTTGCTTACGGCAAACTGACAGTTTGATTTCAGGGTGTACCGTCTTTCTAAATATCGTACTTTACCGTACAAACTCATACGTAATAGACCATTGCACAATTACGTACAAAATCACAACCTCGAAAATAGTTATGTAAGTCAGGTTAAAAATACCAACACAATCTCATGGCAACTACTTTATGTTTAATTCGTAATCTCCTTTGTACGTTTTCTCGCGATCTGCTTACACCCCAGTGGCGGTTATGTTTAGGGGTGGGGTGGGCTTCTTACTAAGCCTGACGTCATAATACTCAATTCTAGTCAGAATATGAGTCTAATTCTGCTCCATTGGGCTGTGATTATGGGGCGTGTTTCAACCGCACCAGGAAAGACCTCAATTGGATAGACCTACAACCAATCAGAGCAACGGAGCGACGCATAGTTGTCAACAGAACTCAACTGCACGCACGCTGGAAGAAGTAGAAGAAGAAGATGAGTGTAAACGATCTTTGCCGGTGTTACACGGAGTACTTACCAACACGATCATTATTTCTGAGAGAATAGTAACGGTGAATGCATATGTGAACATGTTCTCCGTTTAGGATTAGAATGTGAATGTTTATCATCTGTCCATCAGCGTATAAAGCCCGCCCTGACAATTTGACTGGTCTGAACAGCTCTGGTTCGAGCATAGTTTCTCCACAACGGATCAAGTCCAGACCGAACTTCGTGAACTCAAATGTGGGCGGGGCTAAGTTCGGCTGGCATCCAGGCTACTTCTTACTTGCTTTTTTCTAAAAAAATGGTATGTTTCCTAATGAATCACATCTTACAAATTCATGCGACTGTACAAATCACATTGTATGAATTCATACAAAATCGCCACCTCATAATAAAATAGTTTTTCTCATTAGAGTAGGGTTAAAAATACCAACACACAACTACAACAACTATTTTACATTTAAAGGGTTAGTTCACCCAAAAATGAAAATTCTGTCATTAATGACCTTCGTTCATTTTTAGAACACATATACATTTTTGATTAAATCCGAGAGCTCTCTGACCCCTATGATCGATATTTAATTAACACTTTCAAGGCCCAGAAAGGTAGTGAAGACATCGTTAAAATAGTCCATGTGACTGCATAGGAGACTGACACAGGCTAGACCGAAATGAAGTTGCTATTTTTGGATGTTTTTGCACACAAAAAGTATTCTCGTCACTTCATAACACTGGAGTCACATGGACTATTTTAACAATGTCTTTACTCCCTTTCTGGGCCTTGAAAGTGTTAATTAAATGGCTGTCTGGATGGGCCTGAGAGCTCTCGGATTTCATCAGAAAGATCTTGATTTGTGTTCAGAAGATGAACGAAGGTCTTACGGGTTTGGAACAACATGAGTTTAAGTAATTAATGACAGAATTATAATTTTTGGGTGAACTAACCCTTTAATTCGGTAGTTTTCGTACGATCTGCTTACACCCCAGTGACGGGGTGGGGTTAGGGCTTCATACTTGCTTTTTTCTAAACATTGTACATTTACTTACAAATCACATTGTGCAAATTAATACAAAATCGCCAGCTCATAAAATAGGTCAGGTTTTCTCATTAAGGTAGCACGGTTATGGTATGACGGTTATGTTTAGCGGTGGGCTTCATTCTTACTTTTTTCTAAAAATTGTACATTTACTTACAAATCACATCATGCAAAGTCATATGTAATCGCCACCTCGTAAAATAGGAATCAAGGTGATCGTAAATTTCATGTTGGGACGGAAATTTTTCACCCAAGCCGGTTTCGCAAATGGGTTCAAGTTGGACATGCAAATTCACTGTGTGGTTTAAAAGTGACTTCTGTGTCCACAGTATTGACAATGCTTTTCTGCTCACAAAATGTCGCTAATGTGACCGCACCTTGCATGCGGATTCCGTCTGGATCTGCGCATTATTCAGTGGTATTTTAGTGTTAAGCGTAGTATCAGTGTGCATAGCTGTCTCTCGGCCATCTGTTTCAGGGCTACCTCTACTCTGCTCTCAGTTTTGCACTAAAGCAAAAGCACACTTTTATTTTGCTTGTAACTAGCATTTTCATTTACACCCACTCTCATGTTTCCATTCGCTACAAAAAAATCCTGGTTCGTTTGTCATTATATTTACACTCCTTACGATGAAACGTATTCAGACTGAAAGGGTAGATGCATACATTCTAGATAATTTTAGAATAGCATTGAGAAAATGTTTAGTTATTAGATACTTGAGGGGATAAACTTGAAACAATGTGAATAAAAATGATCTTTTTATGTGAAAATTATTCAAGCGGTGAGTCATCAGAAGATTCGTGCAGTTACGTGGGGATATTCGCTAGAGAAAACAAACAAATAGGTGATTTTCTGTGAAAATAAATCTCTCGATAAGAGCCAAACGCGGCACTTTGATAAGGGAATATGTTGTATTTTTGTACGGGGTATTGTGCGACCCTTGTTCTTTTGTTCATTTTGAGTGAGGCGAATATTTTTACAGTATCTTTTGCATTTGTGCTTGTTCTTGATTTGAGTGGAAAATTGATTTCTTGTGCTTATTTTACAATGTTAAACATATACAAGTAGTAGATGTTTGTAAAAACATATTGTAGTCATTGCTGCTGGGTGTCAGTTCATATGACGACGATGATGATGATGATTCCGCATTTTAAGTATAAAATGACTATGACTATGAGTGAACTAATGCCAAGAGCTGTTGGTCTGTGACAGCGTCATGGAGCACAAGCGACGTGTAAGACATGAAAAGTAAAGCTGTATCTGTGTGTTTGTATTGTGTTCACCGATCACTGTAAGATTAGAGTCACCTATAAGGTCTGTACTGGTCCTCGTGTGTGCAGTGTGAGTCAATGTGGTCGATTTATTCAGTGTTAAATACATGCACCGACTAGCAACAGAGAGGTGCTGTCACGGACACCCTGTAAATGATTTGATACATCTTCTGCCCTTTGTATTTGTGTCTTTATGCAAAGTCACCTTGATATGAACTGTGCTCTTAGGCAATCAGGGATGCCTTCACTTTACCCACAGAACGTCAGAAATATTGATTTTAGGATAAACACCCTACTTTCTCGGTCTTTATGGATACTGTGTTTAGGTTCGTAACCCATTTCGGCTACTTTTTTTCAGTCATCACAAGCAATAAATCTACAGGTCAGCATGTAAGTGAAAACTTGGCATCCCTGCCGCTGTATCACTGTGTTTTATTTTGCTTTCAGACAGGAAGTAGCCATGTCACTCAGTGCTCCCATATTTGTGCCATTGTTACACAAATTAATACTCGGACTGAGGATTCACGTGGGACCAAACGGCCATTTCGCTCCATTTGCCTTGTTCTAGTGACAAGACCGTGTTCTTGGTGTCGAAATGGTTTTACATTCGTCATGTTTTACTTTTTTGTATTGTCTACCTCAGCACCAGTTCTTTGTGTAACTTTTAAAAGGTGCCCAATTATTGTTACTTTGTTTTGTGCATCAATTTTGTATTATAGCCTTGTAGGGTTTTTGTTCTTCTCTTTATGTCAGCATAGAGATGCTGTTTTGAAGCACTGTGTGGTGTTTTTGATGCTGCAGATAGAGGTGTAGATTCCTTTTCCCTTCTCTATGTGGGTTCAGACACATCTCTGTATACGTCAGTGTTCTAAAATAAACTTGTAACAGAAATGTGTGCGACTGAGAGTATTTTTTTCACCGTTCTAAGCTTTCTGTGCGAGAATTGTTGCTTTTTTCCAACAGGAGGGGGGTGATATGATAATTTTTGTGTGACTAAAGTGCAGGAATGTTGGGTTTGTTTTTGGCAATTGCATCCTCTAGTGGCAACGTAATGTACTGAAACCAAGATTAACAAAGACTTGCCCATCTAAAGTGAAAACTAAAGCCATTTGTCAATGGAATGAAAGCAAGATCATTCAAATAACACATATGATGTTTTATTAACAAGGTTCAGGAGGAGCATGTTCAGATAATTGACACAGGTGGAGAGCACTCAGCTAATCAACAATAAGAGGTGTATACACTCACCTAAAGGATTATTAGGAACACCATACTAATACTGTGTTTGACCCCCTTTCACCTTCAGAACTGCCTTAATTCTACGTAGCATTGATTCAACAAGGTGCTGAAAGCATTCTTTAGAAATGTTGGCCCATATTGATAGGATAGCATCTTGCAGTTGATGGAGATTTGTGGGATGCACATCCAGGCCATGAAGCTCCCGTTCCACCACATCCCAAAGATGCTCTATTGGGTTGAGATCTGGTGACTGTGGGGGCCATTTTAGTACAGAGAACTCATTGTCATGTTCAAGAAACCAATTTGAAATGATTCGAGCTTTGTGACATGGTGCATTATCCTGCTGGAAGTAGCCATCAGAGAATGGGTACATGGTGGTCATAAAGGGATGGACATGGTCAGAAACAATGCTCAGGTAGGCCGTGGCATTTAAACGATGCCCAATTGGCACTAAGGGACCTAAAGTGTGCCAAGAAAACATCCCTCACACCATTACACCACCACCACCAGCCTGCACAGTGGTAACAAGGCATGATGGATCCATGTTCTCATTCTGTTTACGCCAAATTCTGACTCTACCATCTGAATGTCTCAACAGAAATCGAGACTCATCAGACCAGGCAACATTTTTCCAGTCTTCAACTGTCCAATTTTAGTGAGATTGTGCAAATTGTAGCCTCTTTTTCCTATTTGTAGTGGAGATGAGTGGTACCCGGTGGGGTCTTCCGCTGTTGTAGCCCATCCGCCTCAAGGTTGTGCGTGTTGTGGCTTCACAAATGCTTTGCTGCATACCTCGGTTGTAAAGAGTGGTTATTTCAGTCAAAGTTGCTCTTCTATCAGCTTGAATCAGTCGGCCCATTCTCCTCTGACCTCTAGCATCAACAAGGCATTTTCGCTCACAGGACTGCCGCATACTGGATGTTTTTCCTTTTTCACACCATTCTTTGTAAACCCTAGAAATGGTTGTGCGTGAAAATCCCAGTAACTGAGCAGATTGTGAAATACTCAGACCGGCCTGTCTGGCACCAACAACCATGCCATGCTCAAAATTGCTTAAATCACCTTTCTTTCCCATTCTGACATTCAGTTTGGAGTTCAGGAGATTGTCTTGACCAGGACCACACGCCTAAATGCATTGAAGCAACTGCCATGTGATTGGTTGATTAGATAATTGCATTAATGAGAAATTGAACAGGTGTTCCTAATAATCCTTTAGGTGAGTGTATACACGCAGCAGTCTCACCTCCGGTTTGTTGACAGTTTATCAGCATCCCTCCACCACCCCTTCTCCACTTGTTTTTTTTTTAGTTCTTACATACACGGGGGTACTCTGGGTTCGGGCCAAATTCCGAGCTCGAAGCCCTCCCCCCGGACAGCACGCCAAATACACATTTAAATTTACTCCCTATGAATTATAAGTAAGTGTGAACTCGTGAAATGTGACCTATATGAAAGATGATCAAACGATTAATAAATTAAATGAATCAACAATAATAACTTTTCCCATTAGGACCTGAAGTGCAGTGGCACTTATAAATATGGAAAATTGTGTTGTGCCATGAATATTTTTTTTTAAAGTATTAGAGATGAAATCCCATGTTTTTGATTTGTGTTTTCAAAACTATTATGTATGTTAGATAAAATTATTTAAAGGGTTAGTTCACCAAAAAAATAAAATAATGAATTGCTCACCCTCATGTCGTTCGACACCTGTAAGACCTCCGTTCATCTTCGGAACACAAATGAAGATATTTTTGGCTCAGTGAGGCCTGCATAGCCAGCAATGACATTTCCTCTCTCAAGATCCATTCGCTTTATAATATTAATATTGAACCACTGTACTCGCATGAACTGATTTAAATATGTTTTTAGTACATTAATGGATCTTGAGAGAGGAAATGTCATTGCTGGCTATGCAGGCCTCACTGAGCCTTCAGATTTCAACAAAAATATCTTCATTTGTGTCTTACATTTTTGTGGAGGTCTTACACTCTAAAAAATGCTGGATTAAAAACAACCCAAGTTGGGTTGAAAATGGACTAACCCAGCAATTGGGGTATTTTAACCCAGTAAATGGGTTGTTTTAACCCAGTGGTTGGGTTAAATGTTTGCTTAAAACAACCCAATCACTGGGTTAGTCCATTTTCAACGTAACTTGGGTTGTTTTTAACCCAGCATTGTTTAGTGTACGGGTGAGGGTGAGTAATAAATGACATTATTTTCATTTAAGAATGATTATTTGAAAAGCATACAATTAATATAAAAAAGTAGCTATACCATTAACCCTGTTAAATTGTTATAAGAAAAAGTTCAAACATTATTTTCTCGAAATATGTTAATCAATAACTACAAACTAATAGTGTTTACTCAGTGACAGCTTAATTTAGGTTTAATTTGCCCATTCTTTCCCATTCTCACACACACTAGATCAGTGGTGGCGAACTCCGGTCCTGGAGAGCCTCAGTCCTGCAGAGTTCAGCTCCAACCCTGATAAAACTCACCTGCCTGTAGCTTTATAGCAGGCATTCTCAGCCCTGGTCCTCGAGGGCCACTGTCCTGCAGATTTTAGCTCCAACTCTAATCAAGCACACCTGAACCAGCTAATTAAGCTCTTCAGGATTCCTAGAAAGCTACAGGCAGGTGAATTTGATCAAGGTGGGAGCTAAACTCTGCAGGACAGTGGCCCTCGAGGACCAGGGTTGAGAACCCCTGCTTTATAGTAATCCTTCAGTCCTTGATTAGCTTGTTCAGGTCAGTTCAGGTGTGTTTGATTAGGGTTGAAGCAAACCTCTGTGGCTCTCCAGGACCGGAGTTTGTCACCCCTGCGATGGATGGATGGATGGATGGATGGATGGATGGATGGATGGATGGATGGATGGATGGATGGATGGATGGATGGATGGATGGATGGATGGATGGATGGATGGATGGATGGATGGATGGATGGATGGATGGATGGATGGATGGATGGATGGATGGATGGATGGGATGGATGGATGGATGGATGGATGGCCGGGATGGATGGATGGAGGGAGGCGGATGGACGGGCGGGGCGGGATGGACCCCAACTGTCTCATACAGGGAGTGTGAGGGGTTGTTCAGGATCTTTGATAGCTTACCCAACATACTCCTCTCACACGTCTGCTCCTCTGCCCTTTTTTGTCGAGCCTTTTCTTATCCTTCTCTCTGATTCCACCACTCCAGCAGAACACAGCATAAAAAATTACTGATGCAATTATCGTATCATAAAAAGTTTTCCGTAATGTCCTACACACCCCAAAGAACCTCAGTCTCCTCAACAAATGGACGCGACTTTGGCCCATACAGAGCACTTATGTTGTCTGACCAGTCCAATTTATTGTTTATATGAACACCCAAATACTTGTACACGTTCACCCTCTCAATGTCCAACCCCTGGATGTTTACCGGTACAGTATCACCAGTTCTTTTGTCTTGGTAACACTGATGTGAAGGTGATTAAATTCACACCAATCAACAAAGTCCTTTATTACTTCTGATACTCTATATACTTATGAATATATAAAACAATATAAAACTACACTGTTCAATTCTCTGAATAGTGTAAATGTCGTATTGCTGCATGATGCAATATGAGGAAACCAACCTTGAATACATAGCAGAATGATAAATCAGGATTACATAGTGTCAACCGCATAAGGAGCCAGCTGATGTTTGTAAAGGCATAAAAGTGTTAGACTCAAATTAAATGAATACAATATTGACATGAATTATGAAAAGAAAATACTTTTTCATAGTGATTTCATAAACACATCATGTTCTGTTCAGAACAACAACTCTACAAAGTTTTAAAGAAACATGCCAATCAAATTGTAACCTCATCCCATGTGATTCACTTTGCTGTTTACCTGAGGAATGGCTTTAAATCCTTGGTGGCTCATTAGGTTTGATGAAAGTAATTAACACTGTCATTAATTATTAAAACAGACCCTCTATTTAGCCTTTTAATTGCTAATAAGCATGTTTGTTTGGAAAGCAATCAGTGTGACTGAGGCATTAACTAACTGCCAACTGTTAACAGGGGAAAGACTGAACCAATGACATGTTGTAATGACCTGTGAGCTGTAATGAGGTCTACAGTGAAAACAGATGATTAGTCCTGAAAGACAGTGTCTTACTTGTACCTGCTTTTTCTTTTGTCACAGAAGATTTTGCTTTTGTGCATGTGACCATTGAAAATGCTTTTATCTAACAGGTCCAAGTTGTTCTTTTGAACTGGTTCTTTTTAGTGAGCCAGTTCACCAAAACAGACAGAATCAACTGGAAGAGTTCACGGCTCAAGTCAGCAGTGATCTAAGTTACTCAATAAAAACTCACATTTGGATGTGCCTGACAGTCACTGTATTGGAAATATATGATGCCTGTAGTGAGTCAACAGTAGTACACTGATGTGACAGCAGCTGTCTCTCGAGTTGTCAGTCGATTAATGGTTCTCAAATCAGTTATCATGGTGTATATATATATATATATATATATATATATATATATATATATATATATATATATATATATATATATATATATATATTTATATATAGTTCTCGGATTGGTTCACACATGCATATAGTCTCCAAAGCCACACCTACTCAAAACACATGAACGAGCACAGCCAAAGCAGAGTCTGCAAAGCGTCACGATCATGGCGTTAAATTACCTCATTTACCTCTTTTAGCAGATTACCTCAGCTCTGACTTGTACCACCTGACTGCTGGAGATTAATTTCGGCGCTGATAGTGTTGCCATAAAAACACATAATTCCGAAAATGGCTCAGAGTAGAACATCACGGGTTGCCATCGATTAATTATGATAAATACGACATGGTGTGAACGCAGCGTAAGCTCATTGTTTTGGTTCAGGAGGAAATGGAAAAGGTGGCTGCTGTTTGTTTGCTGTGCTTGGTGACTGTCTACAACTTTGCATAGCCTCATGGAACACACCGGTGGTGTGTGATGTGGAGGTATGGAAATAGGATTGCTAACCATTCTATATAATACGGAATCATCCTGTATTTAAGGCATCAAAGAAGCGTTCCGTATGAAAGCCATACGCAGTACAGTTTGTCCCGTATACGCTGACATACAAACCCAATTCCAAAAAAGTTGGGACACTGCAGAAATTGTGAATAAAAAAGGAATGCAATAATTTACAAATCTCATAAACTTATATTTTATTCACAGCAGAATATACACTCACCTAAAGGATTATTAGGAACACCATACTAATACTGTGTTTGACCCCCTTTCGCCTTCAGAACTGCCTTAATTCTACGTGGCATTGATTCAACAAGGTGCTGAAAGCATTCTTTAGAAATGTTGGCCCATATTGATAGGATAGCATCTTGCAGTTGATGGAGATTTGTGGGATGCACATCCAGGGCACGAAACTCCCGTTCCACCACATCCCAAAGATGCTCTATTGGGTTGAGATCTGGTGACTGTGGGGGCCATTTTAGTACAGTGAACTCATTGTCATGTTCAAGAAACCAATTTGAAATTATTCGAGCTTTGTGACATGGTGCATTATCCTGCTGGAAGTAGCCATCAGAGAATGGGTACATGGTGCTCATAAAGGGATGGACATGGTCAGAAACAATGCTCAGGTAGGCCGTGACATTTAAACGATGCCCAATGGGCACTAAGGGGCCTAAAGTGTGCCAAGAAAATATCCCCCACACCATTACACCACCAGCCTGCACCGTGGTAACAAGGCATGATGGATCCATGTTTTCATTCGGTTTACGCCAAATTCTGACTCTACCATCTGAATGTCTCAACAGAAATCGAGACTCATCAGACCAGGCAACATTTTTCCAGTCTTCAACTGTCCAATTTTGGTGAGCTTGTGCAAATTGTAGCCTCTTTTTCCTAATTATAGTGGAGATGAGTGGTACCCGGTGGGGTCTTCTGCTGTTGTAGCCCATCTGCCTCAAGGTTGTGCGTGTTGTGGCTTCACAAATGCTTTGCTGCATACCTCGGTTGTAACGAGTGGTTATTTCAGTCAAAGTTGCTCTTCTATCAGCTTGAATCAGTCGGCCCATTCTCCTCTGACCTCTAGCATCAACAAGACATTTTCGCCCACAGGACTGCCGCATACTGGATGTTTTTCCCTTTTCACACCATTCTTTGTAAACCCTAGAAATGGTTGTGCGTGAAAATCCCAGTAACTGAGCAGATTGTGAAATACTCAGACCGTCCCGTCTGGCACCAACAACCACGCCACGCTCAAAATTGCTTAAATCACCTTTCTTTCCCATTCTGACATCCAGTTTGGAGTTCAGGAGATTGTCTTGACCAGGACCACACCCCTAAATGCATTGAAGCAACTGCCATGTGATTGGTTGATTAGATAATTGCATTAATGAGAAATTGAACAGGTGTTCCTAATAATCCTTTAGGTGAGTGTAGATAACATATCAAATGTTGAAAGTGAGACATTTTGAAATGTCATGCCAAATTGCAAAGAGTTTGAAGTTCTCATCATCTACAGTGCATAATATCATCCAAAGATTCAGAGAATCTGGAACAATCTCTGTGCGTAAGGGTCAAGGCTGGAAAACCATACTGGATGCCTGTGATCTTCGGGCCCTTAGACGGCACTGCATCACATACAGGAATGCTACTGTAATGGAAATCACAACATGGACTCAGGAATACTTCCAGAAAACATTGTCGGTGAACACAATCCACCGTGCCATTCGCCGTTGCCGGCTAAAACTCTACAGGTCAAAAAAGAAGCCATATCTAAACATGATCCAGAAGCGCAGGCATTTTCTCTGGGCCAAGGCTCATTTAAAATGGACTGTGGCAAAGTGGAAAACTGCTCTGTGGTCAGACCAATCAAAATTTGAAACTTTAAACTTGAGCAACTTGTCTCCTCAGTCCCCAGACGTTTGCAGACTGTTATAAAAAGAAGAGGGGATGCCACACAGTGGGAAACATGGCCTTGTCCCAACTTTTTTGAGATGTGTTGATGCCATGAAATTTAAAATCAACTTATTGATACTTAAAATGATACATTTTCTCAGTTTAAACATTTGATATGTCATCTATGTTGTATTCTGAATAAAATATTGAAATTTGAAACTTCCACAACATTGCATTCTGTTTTTATTCACAATTTGTACAGTGCCCCAACTTTTTTGGAATCGGGTTTGTACACTAGAGTCTAGACCATGGGTATTCAACTAAAATTTAAAGAGATCCAGTTAGAGAAAATGTCTTGAAGCGAAGGTCCGGAAGATCATAATTTCTAACTAGTAGTTAGAAATACCATCTTTTCTAATACAAGTTAATTTACTGAAGGCTATGAATGCTAGTTAAATATTTTTTTTTAAATTATGTAGCTACACATTCATTATTAATCTTATGCCTTATATGAAGAAAACAGATTTGTTAATGTTTCTTGTCCTCTCACATTGACAGTTGCTAATTATTACATTAAATCACATAAATTATATAGGCATATTTTAAATTCAAATGTCAAAATTAGACAAAGGTTAATTAGTTTGCCTGATTATTTTTGTCGGTATTAACATTTCAATCCTAAAACAGCTGCCAAATATGAAATGCTTAGTTTAGCTACTTACATCTTATCTCGCACTTTTATTGGGTTTTAACTGAAGCGTCACGCTGGAATTCGCACTCAGCATCTTCAGTGAACATAAAGCCCGCCTACTTTGTTTTGATTGGTCATAAATATTTTTACGTTGACGAGCAGTGACAGACTGCAGGCAGCTCAGAAGAGAAGATATTGGTGCTGTGCAATATCTCTGCTGCAATAAAGTAGTGTTATTTCACAACATTTATTATATAGCCTACACATCGGAAAAATACAGAGGTCCGGACTCAAATTATTGGCCGTCATTACTTAAACACTTGTTTATTACAATAAAAACAACAACAACAACAACAACAAAAATCACAGAAAAACAGACTTAAATTCTGGACCTTTGGCAGTAATAGGTTCATTGAACCACCCGAACCCCTCCTGCCTATGGGCATGGTTTCACTCAACTGTTTCTCTCAATTTCTCCGTCTCACTCGTCTTTTTCTCAACTTTCTCCGGCGCTCTCGTCTGTTTCTTTCTCTTATTCCGTCTCACTTGCCTGTTTCTCTCCCTTTCTCTGTCTCACTCGTCTTTTTCTCAACTTTCTCCGGCGTTCTCGTCTATATCTCTCTTTTCTGTCTCAGTCATCTATTTCTCTCCCATTGTTTTCTACATGTATCGCTATCTTTCTTTTTCTTTCTACCATCTTTTCATGTGTAACTTGCCTCTAACTCACTCATCTGTCTGCACTGTAGTCGCAGCGTTTATTGTTTACCGCCTTGAAAACACAGACTTGATTGGCTAGTGGCTACCACTACCGTAAAAACTACAAAAGCTGCGCCGGTTAAAATAGCAGCCCGCCCACAGTCCGCCTGTTAGTGACCTATGGTCTAGACCATACAAACAACAAACTAATTAATAATTATTTTGGGATAAATCATTGTTTGATTTGCGAACATAGCCGTTCACTTAAGCAGGGCAATAGCCAGTAAATTCTGGGCCCCCTGAACATATTGGCCCTCACTGCCCTCCACTCATATCATACGGTATAAGATATGAGCATGGAGGCCAACATCTGTTGACATGTAACCTAATAAGGATTTCTTACAAAATAAAACTGTTGTTTTAGTGAGTCTGGTGATGTTGGCCTTGGGCTGAACTTGTCGTGAGCTCAGTTTGGAGTGGTTGGCCCCGGAAGTGCCCTGCTCACAGCAGTCTCAACGAATGGTTCCTTGCTGCCGAAGCACCATCAGTGAGCCCCTCGCCAGGGACCCACCCCATTCGTTCATGATGAACTTATCAGCTGTGGCGCGCCCCCTACTCTGCCCACTTCCACTCATCAAATCACATCAAATCACCTTTATTTATATAGCGCTTTTTACAAGTCCAATTGTTTCAAAGCAGCTTTACAGTGTTAACAGGAAAATAATGCAACAGAATTTGATTCGGCTGTACAGCCGCTCTGGTGAAAACGGTGATGTTATCCAGCTAATTTCAATTATCATATAGTGTCAATGCAGGCAGATCGGTAATATAGTTGAAATTTAGGTATCCCCAACTGGGCAAGCCAAAAGCCAAAGGCAACGGTGGCAAGGAACCAAAACTCCTTCAGGGTCAGAATGGAGAAAAAACCTTGGGAGAAACCAGGCTCAGTCGGGGTGCCAGTTCTCCTCTGGCCAATGAACAAACAGTGTATGATTATAATTCTGGCAACATTGCAGGTCTTAAGTCATATTAGGTAAATAGATATTCGTAAGATTGTTCGAAAGATTGGAGTCGTCACGCCGAAGACGGGTTTAATGAGGATGTCGTGTCGATGCAGCATTTACGGGGGGAGTTTATTTGACATGTTCTCTGCAGACACTTCAGGGATGCGTTGGTCATGTCCAGGCGCTGGTCCACCATCTGATCTGGATACGGCCTGGATCTGGCTGACTGCAGTAAACCTCGGTATAAACAGAGAGACTAACATTAGCGTAGATGCCATTCTTCTTATGATGTAACGAGTACATCAGGTGTTATGGGAAGTGTTCCCGGCTCCGGCTGACCTAGTTAATGCAGCCTAAAACAATCATTTACTGATTTGAATAATAGAGATTGATAATGTTTTATGTGTAAGCCATAGTAAAGAGATGTGTTTTTAGTCTAGATTTAAACTGACAGAGTGTGTCTGCTTCCCGAACAATGCTAGGAAGACTGTTCCAGAGTTTAGGTGCTAAATAGGAAAAGGATTGACTGCCTACAGTTGATTTTGAGTTTTGAGACCGCAATAGACGTGATGGAGTATAATGCGTTAAGAGTTCGCTCAAGTACTGGGGAGCTAAACCATTTAGTGCTTTGTAAGTAATAAGCAAGATTTTAAAATGTATACGATGTTTAATAGGGAGCCAGTACAGTGTTGACAGAACCGGGCTAATCTCTCATCTGCTTCACCCATCCTCACCATTGTTGACAGTGGCAAAAACTTCCCCCTGGATGGGGCTCTGTCTGCCCAAAGCCAAGGCTGTTCACCCCTCTATGCCATGCAGGGCCAGGAAATGGCCATAATGGCCAGAGCCTACTCTGTGGCCTGTCACTCTGGATCCTTTCTCCACTCGATGGCGGCCCTTCAAGTGTTGGCTATGGATGAGTCCGGCCCAGACCCTGCTGCTTTCAAGGAGCTGTACAGCACAACCATTCTTGATCTGCATGCAACTAAGACTTTGGGCCCAGCCGTATGATGGTTAGTTTGGTGGTGCTCAAGTGCCACCTACGGTTAAATTTAACTGAGATCAAGGACACAGACAAAACTGCTCTCCACGACTCCCCAGTTTTTTCCACGGGCCTGTTTGGTTCCGCGGTGGATGTATTCACAAAACATTTCACTACAGCCTTTAAGTTGTCGCAAACTATGCAGCTAAAACCAAGACAGAGCCTGAGATCAGACGGTAAGCCCGAAGAAGGAATATGCGTGCACAGATTTTTGCTCCTTAGCCACTTATAATTCTGGGGTTCAGGATCAAGCTAAGCAAAAGCTCACTTCGAAGGACAGTCTTCAAATCGGCACAAATGCAGGCCTCCATTTTGCAGGAGCACTCTCTGAAAATTTGGAGGCTAACAGTGTCATTCAGAATCAGGGACAGCAGTAGCCCCCTTGGGCCTGTTACATATGCGGCCACTACAACACTGGTTTATGGCCTGCGTCCCACCTCGAATGTGGCGCAAGGGCAGCATCAATCTCAGGATGACCCACGGCTGTATCAAAGTCCTGGCTGGAAAGTGTCCCATCTGTATCAGTTGGGAGTAGAACTGGGCTCAGTTTCCAGAAGGTAACTAGTCGTGACCGACGCCTCCAAGACAGGTTGGGGTGCCCTATGCGATGGCTTTCGGACTTTCAAAGACTTCCAGTCAGAACTCAGGGGGCACCATGTCCTGGTCCGATCAGACAGCATTGCTGTGGTAGCTAAACAAGCTGGCATGCCACCTCCTTCTGTGGGCACATTACAATCTTCACTCAGTGACAGCAGTACACACGCTGGGTTCCATGAACATAGGAGCAGATATGCTACCCCAGAATAGATCATCTCAGGGGGAGTGGAGACTCCACCCCTAGACTGTCCTCATGATCTAGAGCATTTTCGGGCAAGAGGAGGTGGACCTCTTTACATCGAAAGAGAACTCCCACTGCCTGGTGTTCTTCTAGAAGGAAAACGACACATTAGCTCTCATGTGGCCCTCTCCACGCCTTTATGCCTTCCCTTCGATAGCTCTGTGTGGCAAGCAGTAAGGCCGAGGGACCATGAGAGCGGGACGAGGTCATGAGTGAGTGATAATGAGCGCCAGCTGCACGCCGCACCGGCCTCGTGTCTCATGGAGGAGCTTGGTCGCATAAAAGGAGGACAGTGAAGGACGAGATAGGACCAGGCCTGGATTTTATGTTGTGTTTTATTTACTTTTTGTTATGTGTGTGCGCTGCAGTCATCCGTGAGGGGGTGCCACCTGTAGGATTGAAAATGATCAAACATATTTGATTTTTGAAAATGAACAAAGACGTTTGCTTTACTGTTTTCAACCCCAATCTATCTTACCAGAAGGGCCATTTGGAATTCCTAAAGACAAAGAAATGCTGAAGGCCTGTAGGTCAAATGTCACACCTGTAGTACAGTGGGGGAAGTTTGGTCTGATTGGTCAGTTTGAATGTTTCACATTAGGGTTTCAGTCACATGGTCAAGGAATAGATAAAAGATGATTGTAACTGTTGTTCTGTCTCTTTTATTCTCTGGCTTTCTTTTATTCTCTGGCTCTCTCTTCTTGGGGGCCTTATCTTTGGCTCTTCTCTTCTTTGCTCTCTTCTCTTCTTTGTCTCTCTCTCCCCCCTCTCTCTTTCTATCCCTCAGGTAACATTCATGCTGGGGTACGATTAATGGTATAATTTTTATCATCTCATACATTTATTTTGTAACTATTTTAAGTGTAACCATAACTAGATTTTGTCATTAAATTATTTCAATTACAAATGATTTGCAAATGACAGTTTTGATTATTAAGCTAACCGCCAAACTCCTGGATCTCGGCCTGAATCCTTCTCTCTGCCACTGGATTGAGGACTTCCTCACTGGCAGGCCTCAGGTGGTGAGAATAGGCCAGTCCACCTCCTCCTCCATCACCCTGAGTGTGGGAGCTCCACAGGGCTGTGTCCTGAGTCCCCTGCTCTACTCTCTCTACACGCATGACTGTTTGTCCACACACAGCTCCACCTCTATCATCAAATTTGCTGATGATACTGTTGTCCTGGGCCTCATTTCCAACAACAATGAGACGGCATACTTGGATGAGGTGGAGCATCTAACATCATGGTGCCAGGACAACTGTCTCTCTCTGAATGTTGGGAAGACCAAAGAAATGATTGTGGACTTCAGGAAGAGACAGCAACGGACATACTCCCCCCTCATGATCAGCACTTTCTGTTCTCGTTGTTACTGTGTAACAGCCTTTTATAAACCTGTTTGCACATTATACTCTTTGTACATTTGTTAACCACATATTTATAAGTCTACAGTTTACTCACTGCACAGTTTATTTCACTTATTTTATTCCACTTCTTTATTTTTATTTTTACTTTTTCTACTTGACTTGATTATTTATAATTCTACATATATATATATATATATATATATATATATATATATATATATATATATATATATATATATATATATATATATATATATATATATAGTACTATATATATATATATATATATATATATATATATATATATATATATATATATATATATAGTACTTTTTATTCTATTTCTATTATAATTTCCTCCTTGTGTTTTTAACTGTGAATTTGCACTGTCCATGGAGCGGACCTGTTTACATTTCACTGCCGGTTGTATATTCTGTATATAACTGTGTATGTGACAAATAAAACTCTTGAATCTTGAATCTTGATTTGGTATTGACTTTGAAGTGTTACCTATTGCAATACAGTATAGTCACATTATAGCAACGCTCTCCCACATATTTTGCATTTGTAACTGCGCTTATTTCCGTCGTTGGTATAAGCTGCAGTGGGTAGTAATTGATGAGAAATGTACAGTTTTCTATCATCTTACTGATAACGTTTCTTTAGTCATTCGGCAACCCTGCAGTCAGAACCACTGTAGGCGATCCACCCTTACACACCTTTACTTTCAGTTTGTTTATTTATTAAAATTTCTTTGAACGTTCGACGGTTTCCGCCTCTTTCCCATAACAACAAACTTTGCTACACTCTGCTCCCTCAGGTCATCAGCCAAATCAGGGAGGACAGATGCTCGGGTTTACTCGTGGCACCACTCTGGCAGAACCAAACATGCTTCACGGGGATGGTTCAGCAGCACCCCCATGGCCAATTCTGTTAAGGAGGGACAATTTGGCATCCCCAATCCAAGCTGTGGAGCCTCCATCTATGGCCTCTAGACAACAACCTTCACGTCTCTTTCCCGGGAGGTCATGAACACGATCTCTGATGCTAGATAGCTTCGATACTCTAATTTCTACAGTAGCTGGTGGAAGCAACCCGTCCACACTCAAGGTATTCGTGGAAGATTCTGGCCAGTCAATTTGGAAAAACTATCCTGGGACCTTTAACCAGTCCTGAAGGCACTTCGAGGCCCCCCGTTTGAGGCGCTCAAAATGGCTGATCTATGGCCTCTCTTACTAAAGACCGCCCGTCTGGCATCGGTCAAACGAGTTGGTGATCTGCAGGCTCTTTCAGTGGACACATCCTGCATTGAATTTGGGCCTAATGACAGTAAAGTTGTTCTTAGACCAAGACAAGGCTATGTGTCTATGGTGCTTTGCCCAGGCAGGGCCCTTAGAGTGTACATTGAGTGCTCTGGCCAGTTCTGACAGACAGAGCAGCTATTTGTGTGCTTCAGAGGCTGCTCGAAGGGGCAGCCAGTTATGAAGCAGAGACAATCTTATTAGGTAGTGGCAATAGCGCTGGCTTACAAGTCCTTGGGCTTGCCGTGTCCTATTGGGGTGAGGGCCCACTCCACAAGGGGAAGGGCCTCCTCTTAGGCTTGGTTTAGTGGAGTGTCCATCACCAGCATATTTGCAGTGGTCAGCTGGTCCTTGCCATCCACCTGTGCTGGGTTCTACAACTTAGATGCTTAACCTGCTTAACCTCTAAGTGTCCCCAACTAAGCAAGCCAGTAAAGAATTGTACCAGAATTCTATAGTGGTACAGTTTGCTCAGGCCGATGGTTTGTGTGTAATGTGTGACATTTTTTAAGACATTAAAATTCTTTTTAGAATTAAATTGTACATAAATAGGTTAAGCAAAACAAAATGTGTTTATGTCCAGTACAACTCAGTACATACAGTACAGTATTTTTAATGTCCTTTATTCTGTCCCTTATTTTCCTCTGCAGAACAAAGATTGTCCCTTATTTTCATTTTCTTAAGTTGGCAACCCTATATGGAAATACATACGATGACAGGCAGACATTTTTTGGTCCTGAGACTTCTACAGATCTTTTTTTTTTTTATTGATTGCTAAAAGTATGTGTTTTCAACCAGTATAACAAAAAGCGTTTATGAAAAACATTGCCTATCCTAACTTTCTAAAGGCCTAATAAAAATATAAAAACAACCCACACACATTATGATATTCTTTGATATAAATCTGTCGTCACATTCATCCCAAATGATGAAATCAGCACTGTGTTATAGAAACATCTGCACCGATGACATATGAGTGACTGTAAACAAAATAAGGTCCAGCCCATCTAACGCTCTATAAAAACAGCACAAAGAAAGGAGGTGCTCATCGCAGCTTCCATCTTCTGACTTTGTTTTTTCATGGCTCATTTTTGCTATCATTATGAACTCGACAGGAAACAATTTGAGCAGTACATACAGTTTGAAAATTTTAAATGAGAAGCCTTTGATTGTGCAGGTAGTGGTGGTGATTCTTCTCTATGTGAATGGACTGATGATTTTCACCTTTCTGAAGAAGGAAACCTTCAGGGACACCCGCTATATTCTGTTTGCTCAGACTCTTTTTGCTGACACTGCTTATATGCTGTTGACTGATTTAACCCTTATGGGGACGTTTTACCAGTACCCCGTGCACATAATTCCTTGCTGTATGGTGTGCTCACTTATGTCTTTTCTCACTGTTTGTACACCCATGACTCTTGTGGCCATGTGTTTGGAGCGCTATGTGGCGATATGTTTGCCTCTAAGACATGCCAGCATCTCCACCCCCAAAAACACCTTCATTGGGCTTCTCATCATTTGGGGTGTCAGTTTTGTTCTCCCACTGTTTCTTTTCATAGTCTCTTTTTCTTATCTTCCACCTATTGTCATGCTTTCATATGTTACGTGTAGTGTGGAGATCATGTTAAAGGTAAAATGGCTGGCAGACATGAGGGTAGCGACACTACAGCTCTTATTTATCATGATGTTGTGTATTATTGTCTTCACCTACATCAAGATTGTGATCGCGGCCAGGTCTGTCTCCTCTGAGAACAAGAAGTCCACAAATAAGGGTCTAAAAACTATTCTTCTCCATGGCATTCAGCTGTTTCTGTCTATGGCACAGTTTATAACCCCTTATATAGAAATGCCCTTATGGAATGCAGATGTCATGATATTTATGAATGTAAGGTATTCAAATTTCATTGTGTTCGTGATCTTGCCTCGTTGTCTGAGTCCCTTCATCTACGGATTACGAGACAAAAAGTTTTATAATGCTCTTAGGTATTATGCCTTTTGTGGTATTTGTTTGGTTTCTAATCAGCTTAAAATAAGAGATGGTAAAACTGTTAGAGGTGTACTAAGAATTTCCATACACAATTAAACCTCACACAATATAATGTTTAGCATTCACTTTAATCATATAAAATAAATTGTTTATAAATATATTCTGGCTGGCAGTGGGTATGATATTTATGACAAAATGTTTTATTTAAAATGTTTAATTAATAAATATAATGATATCATTTATTTATTTTACTTTAATTTTTAATAATCTTACTTTAAATAAACCTGCCATATATAATTGACAAATACAAAATGGATGTCCAACCCCTTTATTCATACTTTATTATAAATGTGTCAATTTTGTAAGCATATTTTTGTTTTTCTGATAACCCAATGAAACATACCAAATTATGAAAATTAAGTTATTTTATTTAATAACTCTGTATCAGTTCAGAAAGAACCTATTATAATGAATGTTAGACAATATAAGATATATATATATATATATATATATATATATATATATATATATATATATATATATATATATATACAAGGCTTAAAATAATAAAATATTCAGGTAACTTATAAACCGCCTTTCCTAATTCCTGTTCCTTTTGAATATGATGTTGGGTATGCACATTTCATGTTAATAATTTATCTAAATGAGCAAAATAAATGGGGATACTAAAATGGCTCTAGTTAAATGGGGAACCAGTGACCAATTAAGTAGTAGATTACAATGACTGGTCACCAGCATCAGCAACAGGGCACAATTTACTGTATAAATATGAAGGAATTTTCCGTGTTGTTTTTACAGTTGTTTTGCTTGCATTTTGAATTACGCATTGCATTGTGTTGTGGTTTATTTTACGTTTTAATTTTTTTCATTGTAGGTTAGTGTCATATCACCACAAGATGGCACTGTCCACCATATAAATAACTAGCCTATACTAAACGTTTCTGATCTCTTCTACTCCAGTAATCTACTTATTCCCAACCATGGTCCTGGAGTAGGCCTATGGGTCATTCCTGGGATTCAGTAAATATTACATTTATGGTTATTAAACTGTTACCCAGACAGCAACAGAGTGTCGGCACAGATTCAGTGCGTACCAGATGTGGGCCGGATCTGGGCCAACACACTGTTGCTGTCTAGGTAACTATTTAATAACCATAAATGTAAAATTTTTATGGGACTGATGTTAAAATGAACAAATTGTGTCTGTGGTCTCTTTATTTTTGTACAAAAAAAAATATTAGCCTAAATTGAAGTGTTTAACTAAAACCACTATTTAACTGTGTTAGTCCTTAACATCAGTGACAAATGGTTTAATTTTTAATTGTCTTCCCTTTTTTTTCCCCAAAAAATATTAATGTGACATGGTTGAGAATAGTGTGATGGGGTTGAAGGGAGACATTGCCTTGATTTTATATTTTTAATTTTTTCTCTCTCTCTCTCTTTCTCTCTCTCTCTCTCTCTCTCTCTCTCTCTCTCTCTCTCTCTCTCTCTCTCTCTCTCTCTCTCTCTCTCTCTCTCTCTCTCTCTCTCTCTCTCTCTCTCAATTGTGCCCCATATCTGGGCATATCTGCACAACACAGTCTTACTGCTGCTGATGTGGCTGCCATTTCTTTTAATAAAAAAATGTATAAAAAAACGAATTTCCCATCTTTTATGTTATGAGTTGTTAAGCTTGATAGTAAACCTCTTGACTACAATACGCCTCAAAAATATGAATAAAAAATATGATACTACTTGGCATCTGCGTCACTGTTGACCTGAATGATGTAATTTCTGGTAAATGATGTCACTTATGGGTGGAGCCTAAATTATTATAGGCGGAGAATAGTTTAGATTAGACTGATGGATATAACTTAGTCTGTTTATAGTCTGTTTTATATATTACAATATTGCCCAAATTATGACACTGTGCACATTATAGACACTTTTGTTAAGTATTTTCTAAGTACAAATTCATACCAAGTATTGTGAAAAGCTTTTAACAGTTCATTTTGGTGAACCACTACTTTAAAAAGTCTGGGGGACTGAAATATGACCAGATCCCAGGAATGAACACGTAATAGACTGAACACGTAATACGCATGCGCATGACTTGACCTTATTCACAAATTTGCGTTTTTTGTAGTTTACAAATGTAAACTTGTAGTTTTTTAATTGTAGTTTGTAAATGAACGCAAACGCAAAAATTACACTTTAACATTTTACAATACTGTTCTGTCATTAATGAATAACTACACAGGAACAAATGAGTAACAATATCAACATTCGAGTAACTACTATTAACTAAAAAGAAACTCAGATTTACGAATTAGTTAGTAATAGTGCTCAGTTGAATGTGGTAGGCTAGTTCACTATTAGTTAATCAATAACCTCCCAGAGGACTACTAAGAACTACTACACTCACCTAAGGATTATTAGGAACACCTGTTCAATTTCTCATTAATGCAATTATCTAATCAACCAATCACATGGCAGCTGCTTCAATGCATTTAGGGGTGTGGTCCTGGTCAAGACAATCTCCTGAACTCCAAACTGAATGTCAGAATGGTAAAGAAAGGTGATTTAAGCAATTTTGAGCGTGGCATGGTTGTTGGTGCCAGACGGGCCGGTCTGAGTATTTCAGAATCTGCTCAGTTACTGGGATTTTCACGCACAACCATTTCTAGGGTTTACAAAGAATGGTGTGAAAAGGGAAAAACATCCAGTATGCGGCAGTCCTGTGGGCGAAAATGCCTTGTTGATGCTAGAGGTCAGAGGGGAATGGGCCGACTGATTCAAGCTGATAGAAGAGCAACTTTGACTGAAATAACCACTCTTTACAACCGAGGTATGCAGCAAAGCATTTGTGAAGCCACAACACACACAACCTTGAGGTGGATGGGCTACAACAGCAGAAGACCCCACCGGGTACTACTCATCTCCACTACAAATAGGAAAAAGAGGCTACAATTTGCACAAGCTCACCCAAATTGGACAGTTGAAGACTAGAAAAATGTTGCCTGGTCTGATGAGTCTCGATTTCTGTTGAGACATTCAGATGGTAGAGTCAGAATTTGACGTAAACAGAATGAGAACATGGATCCATCATGCCTTGTTACCACTGTGCAGGCTGGTGGTGTAATGGTGTGAGGGATGTTTTCTTGGCACACTTTAGGCCCCTTAGTGCCAATTGGGCATCATTTAAATGCCACGGCCTACCTGAGCATTGTTTCTGACCATGTCCATCCCTTTATCACCACCATGTACCCATTCTCTGATGGCTACTTCCAGCAGGATAATGCACCATGTCACAAAGCTTGAATCATTTCAAATTGGTTTCTTGAACATGACAATGAGTTCACTGTACTAAAATGGCCCCCCACAGTCACCAGATCTCAACCCAATAGAGCATCTTTGGGATGTGGTGGAACGGGAGCTTCATGCCCTGGATGTGCATCCCACAAATCTCCATCAACTGCAAGATGCTATCCTATCAATATGGGCCAATATTTCTAAAGAATGCTTTCAGCACCTTGTTGAATCAATGCCACGTAGAATTAAGGCAGTTCTGAAGGCGAAAGGGGGTCAAACATTAGAATTAGTATGGTGTTCCTAATAATCATTTAGGTGAGTGTATATACAGATTCATAATTAACATGAATAATGCATAATATATAATTAATTCTAAAGTGACGATCATGGTAACCCACTAGTAAATTCCAAATCCGTCAGAAGAAATTACTATCCAAAACTTACAAAACCTCAAAAGCTTATGATGACTTAAGTCATTACTAAGAGTTATCATGTTTTTCACTTTAGAATACTGATCCAAATAATTAGTAATTCCTTCTAAATTATTTGGTAAGACTTGAGTAATTATTAGTGGGTTATCATGATCGTCACTTTAGAATTAATTATATATTATGCATTATTCATGTTAATTATGAATCTGTAGTTCTTAGTAGTCCTCTGGGAGGTATGAAAAAATAGTAGTTAATGATTAGACAATAGTGAACTACCTCATTCAACTGAGCACTATTACTTACTAATTTGTTAATTAGAGTTTCTTGTTAGTTAATAGTAGTTACTAGAATGTTATGCATTCTATGCAGTATTCTAAAGTGTTACCAAAAAGTTTTCTGTTTTTATTTGAAAACGGTGTTGCCCCTTAAAATTTGCAGTGCTGGGGGTCTACTTCAGGGTTGGGAACCATTGTTCTGCTCGATTCTTCTTTGTCTTATTTGATTAATTAGTATAATTTGCTAATGGCGAAAACCGTCAGTGAATGAAAGTTGATGAACATATTTATAGATCTATATTAAATTAAATAAATTAAAAATAATGTATTTTTTAAATTATTGCTGTCAAAAAAAAAAAAATCTGATTGGCTCTGAACATATTATTCAACCTCCCAAAACCATTTACATCTTATTTAATCACTTACTATAATAACCTCACATAAACCATGTTCTCAGGGTATAGGCTAGAATTAATTGTTTATTTATTGCCATAGCCAGTAGAGGGCAGTGTTCAGGATAGGTGTGCTGTTCACCTGTTCATGCAAGTTGATTATAACCTCTTGCATGTGGAAGTGGATGCATGGCCAACCAGGAAATTTTACGTCATTTGATTAATGCAGTGTTTGATGTGTTAAGAACGCACTTAAGAAATAGGACGTGCATAAACTGAAACCTCTGAAAATTCAGATTTTTCTTAAAGGTAGGCTACATGTTATCTGTTTTAAGGAAATTTTGTGCTGAGAAGTTTAATGTTTTGTTACATGATTCATTTTTGATTTCACCTTTTACTCTCGGTGTACTTTGTACTCATGTGAACCTTGTACCTGAACAACATGGTTGGCTATGGACGGATGAAATCGCTTTGTCTTTTCTCTATCTACTGGTCATGTTTAATGCTGTGAAATGACATAGACTATGTGTTGTGTGAGATGTGAATAGAACAAAAATGGCAGAATCTTCATCAGCATCACCAAAACCGATTGAGGCCAGGAGAACGAGTATGGATGCACCACCATTAAGTCAGTAAACTAAAGAAAGAAAGAATATTGACAATGTGAATAGTCAGTGTAACATTAAATAATATGCCTGAAACAAATTACACTGAACTAGGCTTTATTCTGTCGTGCATTAAATAATTGCTGATGAGTTTTGTTTTTTGTTTTAATCTTTTCTGTATAAAAGTTCAAAATGATAAATGGTGTTTCTTCGTCTTCAGCTCTGTCCTCCTCCAGTGGTCCTCTGGCAGAAGAGCTCCAGTGCTCGATCTGTCTGGATGTGTTCACTGATCCAGTCAGCACTCCTTGTGGACACAGCTTCTGTAAGAGCTGCCTGAACCAGAGCTGGGACAGCAGTCAGACCTACAAATGTCCATTATGTAAAGAGGCATTCAGTAAAAGACCCGACCTCAAGATCAACACAGCACTCAGAGAGGTTGTGCTCCTCTTTAAAGGACAATCTGGTCGGAGTAAATCTGAGGTTCTCTGTGACACCTGTGATGATTCTGTGGAGAATGTTGAGGACTATATCTGTCAGAAACATGAGAAACCTCTGGAGCTGTTCTGTAGAGATGATCACACATGTGTGTGTTTGCTCTGCGCTGTGACAAACCACAAGACTCACAACACTGTTCCCGTAGAAGAGGAGAGCAGAGAGAGAAGGGTAGGACATACATTTACATGCTTTAACTTTGTTCAAACAACAAACAAAGAAATATCTGTAAGGTCTGAAATATAAAGGCAATGTTCAGTGATAAAATGTATCTGAATCTGTAGCCTCAGCTGATGACGATGCAGACAGATGTGCAACAGATGATCCAGGACAGAATGAAGAGGGCTCAAGACCTCAAACACTCAGCAAAAATAAAAAAAGTGAGTTCAGGAAAATGTTACTGCTCAGATGATGTTCTTTCATAGTCAACAATGCAGACTTTATGACAGATCTAGAAGCACATGGCTGCTAAATATTCCTGTTTCATGCATCACATAAACCAAGATCAGCTAACGTGTGCCCAGAGTTTTGGGTTTCACTGTTTCAAAAATAGGGATTTCTGTGGGCCACTGGAGGCTCGGGTCACAGAGAAGATTCATTACTTTCCTTATTTCAGGAGGCTTTATGCAATTGTGTTTCATGGCAGTATTCACTAACCATTATATACCATTAGGACAAATGTAAAAAATCATAAAAAAAGATAGATATGATACCTATAAAATTAATAAGGGCATCAATAAAAAAAATTTAATTTGTTCATTGATTTATCAGGAAACGTCAGAGAAAGAGAAAGCAGAGAGTATCGAGCTCTTCACTGATCTGATCCGCTCCATTGAGAGATGTCAGTCTGAGCTGCTGGAGATGATGGAGCAGAAGCAGAAAGCAGCAGAGAAGCAGGCTGAAGAGCTCATTAAAGAGCTGGAGCAGGAGATTACTGAGCTAAAGAGGAGAGACACTGAGCTGGAGCAGCTCTCACACACTGAGGATCACCTGCACCTCCTACAGGTCAGTGTAGGTCTGCTCACGTCACAGCACAACACTCCCCATGCTGAGGGATTTCTGCTCTCTCCTGCTGTAGATTTACCCGTCCCTGAGCAGACCTGCACACACCAGCAGCTGGACTGAGATCAGCGTTAGTAACACTCATGTGAGTGTGGAGACTCTGAGGAAAACTTTGACTCAGCTGCAGGAGACTCTAGATGAGAAACTCAGCAAAACTGGTAAGAGAGTGTTAGACTTTATTTATTAAAAAAGTAACTAAGTAAATACGTTTTTATTTAAAATCTATGGAACACCTATGATAAGTGTTTAAATTCTGACTATTTTAGATTGAGTGGGATGGCAACCACTGCAGAGTAGCCCAGAACCCACGTGATTCGTCATATAAATAACAGAGATAAGTAGCTCCGAGATAAGATGTGTGACTGCACCAATAGAGTGGTGCAGGTTTGACATCAGAACCCATAAGTCTAATTCGCTGCGGGTTCCTCTGAGATTTTCCTATGTTTTTTTTTTTTTTTATAATACGGTAAATTACAACGTGAATTACACACACCTGCAGTGAAAACGCTTTATTTTGATGGTCCCTTTTGAACATTCTGTTGACTATAAGTAATGTTGCACCTACATGTCAGCTAACTCTCATTAGAGTATTAGTAGACTGTCTGCTTAATATCTGCTGACTCTTTATTCTAATGGTCCTCCAACAGACATTCTACTGACTATAAGTAACTTTGCAACTACATGTCAACTTATTCTAATCCTAACCCTACCAGTCTACTAAAACTCTACTAACACTCAAATGACACTTAATGGACATGTAGGTGCAACGCTACTTATAGTCAACAGAATATGTTAAAGGGACCATCAAAATAAAGAGAAACCGCAGTGGTGTTTATTTTTGAAAACGCACTTTTTAATAAGTAACTAAATAAGACAGCTTGGGGTGAGAGTGTGTGTAGTGTACGTTGTAGAACAAAACATCAAAGTATTGTCAAGTTATGTTTACCACAAGCTTTATTATACTCATAAATAAAAAAATAGATAAAAAACATTATAAAACTCCATAGGAAAATCTCAAAGGAACCATCAGAGTTCACTTCCGGGTTCTAACGTCATAAAATGAAGTTTAAGCGACATAGCATTTAAAAATTTAACAACTTAAATATACAGAGATAATGAACTTAATGACAAGTGGCTGTGAGAATAATCAGTGTCCATAGAAACTAATGAGTGATGGGAAATAACATGACATGACAAAGAAAAACATGACTAGTGAAAACAAAACTAAAAGTCCATGAAAATGAAACTAACTAAACAGAACTGTGCCATTATGCCCCCTCACCGTAACTTAAGAGAAGAGGGAGGGATGGTGGGGGCTTTGGAGGTGGACGAGGAGACGTCATGCAGGGATGGTAAAAAGAGTGGGTGAAGGGCTGGAAAACAGTACAGACAGACTGGCAGATGACAATGATGAGGGAAGAGCAGATGGAGGTAGTTGTCAAGGAGGAGATGATGAGATGAATGGCCTGATAGATGAGACCCAGAGCACAGTTGGGACAACAGCCCACGGTTAGTTGGGCCACGGTGTAAAAGTGACCGCCGACATCCAGGAAGATGACAGAGATGGAGATGGAGATGATGTCAGAGGATCACAGAGCTGATGGGCTTGAGTGACACCGCTGGCTCTGAAGACCAAGGTGAGGGTGCAGCAACGAGCACTTAAGAGGGAGCCAGAGTGCCCGAGGACTTAAGCAGAGCCAGTGCGCTCGAAGACAATGGCGGATCCGTAGGGAGGGCGGAGAGACGCAGCGTCGTGGATGGCTTGTAATTTTGCAGCACAGGCAGGGTGATGGCTGACAGATGTGGAGCCAGATGGACGAGGGAGCCTGGTGAAGCCACAAGGCTGAGGGTCTCTGGTGGAGCCAAGGGTGGGAGGAGCCAAGGCAGCACTGACAAGTTGACAGGTCAAGGGGAAGTGAAGAGATCAGAGGCCGGAGGCAGAGACAAGGTATTCCCTCACTTAGGCGCAGCTGGAGAGTGCATGACCTGAGGGCTGCAGGCATACAGCTGAGACTGGGATGGAGGACTAGCTGAGCTCTGTGGTGAAGGTGAGAGAGGAAAGCTGGGTGGAATCAATGACGGTCTTTTTAAATCCATATAAAAAACAGTTTTCAAGATGGACACAACCAGTGGTGTTGAAGACCCAGGTGATGAAATTGATGATTCAGGGTGCGGTTGGGTGGGAAGCAGTACCTCTGTTCCCTGTACCTCTATTAGCCAGTCCTCCTTTTCTAGTTCCACCAGGTTTCCCTCTGGCTGCGTCAGAAATTGCTTACTATGTAAGTACGTACTACATTTGAATTTGAACAAACTTCATGACCGTTAAAAAAGTATGTTCTATCTAGTATGAATGAGTGTAGTATGAATGTAATCCGGACATACTACATCCGCCATGTTGTCGTTATCATGTGACCTAACAGCGTCAGTTATGTCTCTTCACCTCCATTCATAAATCGTCTTCCGTGGCCTCATGGGATAGTAAAGTGTCCATCGTATGCACACTTCAGAATCTCGGCGGAAGTAGTAGGTCATCTGGGTACTTTTTGCCTACTGTTTTTCGAATACTATGAATTTGTACATACTAATCTGTTTTTCGCATACTATATAGTAAAGAAGTATTCGATTTTGGACGCAGTTTCTGTCTGTGGCTGCCGGCTCACACCCATGGTCAGACTTGCTTTGAGGTGTCGGCTCTATCCTCGCTGCAGACGGAAGCTCTCCATCTGCAGGGGGCTCGGGCGAATTCTCCGCAGTCAAGGGTGGTGTTGGGCTGGGCCCTGGGTCTGGCTGTAGTCTGGATTGGGGTAGACGCCCTCAAGTCAAGTCCGTGGATATCTGGGAGGTCTACTGGATGATGGTAGTTAGCCCCTATCCAGAACAGGAATTTGAGGGTCTTGTCATCAAAAGGAGCGCTGACGGCGAGACGGCAGAACTCTGTTGTATAATCAAGTAAAGTGTGGCCCCTCTAGGCCACAGCAGCAAACTTAGCTGCATAGTCCATTTTTAAGGTTGGTTGTTCTGTTACATAGCTGAAGATCCAAAGATGAAGATGAGACAACAGGTTCCAGTACAAAGGTATATAATCTCAGGTAATCCATAAGGCATAACAGAGTGCATGTAACACAAACAAAAACTGAAGGCTGAACAAGGAGGAACTTAAATACACAGAGAAAATGTACTTAATGACAAGTGCTGTGAGAATAATCAGTGTCCATAGAAACTAATGATTGGCAGGAAATAAAGACAAAGCTAAAATTCCATGAAAATGATCATGACAACACTATAATTACTATGATCATGACCTCAAACACTTTCACCAGTTTTAAAACCTCTCATTTATTGTCTTTTGTCTCTGCAGTTGAATTGAAGAGGATGCAGCAATATGCAGGTACAATCTGTGATGTAGGCCTACATGTTCACATTGTCACACAATAAGAGTTTAAATTTATACTACAATCTACACACAATACATTATTTTAGACATTAAACACATGAAAACTGTTGTATTGTAATAGTTGTGATTCATATCTGATTTTTCTCTCAGTGGATGTGACTCTGGATCCTGATACATCATATTCAAAACTCATCCTGTCTGATGATGGAAAACAAGTGGCATATGGAGACATTAAGCTTGAACTCCCCGACAACCAAAAGCGGTTTGACACTTGTTGCTCTGTTTTGGCAAAAGAGGGATTCAGCTCAGGGAGATTTTATTTTGAGGTTCAGGTAAAGGGAAAGACTGAGTGGGATTTAGGAGTGGCCAGAGAATCCATTAACAGGAAAGGTATAATCACAGCAGCTCCTGAGGCTGGATACTGGACTGTAGTTCTGAGGGATGGGAGTCACTATAAGGCTCGTGAATCTCCTTCTGTCTCTCTGTCTCTGAGAGTGAAGCCTCAGGTCGTGGGTGTGTTTGTGGATTATGAGGAGGGTCTGGTCTCCTTTTATGATGTGGAGTCTAGATCTCTCATTTATTCTTTCACTGGTCAGTCTTTCACTGAGGAACTCTTTCCATACTTCAGCCCTGGTACTAAAAAAAAAGATAGAAATTCAGCACCACTGATCATCTCACGTCAGGTATTATAAATGGTCGGAGTTACAGATCTGATATAGAGATCCCTGATATATGGTGCTATAGCACTTCGGGCAACCCAAGCTCTGGCTTGTGATGTTTTCCCAGTCCGATTCTGGTCTCTCCTATTCAATCATTCCCTGTCTCTTTGCAAAAAGATAACTACAAGAATATAAAAATACATTGTCCATGCTATGAATACTTGTTGGTTTTAAACATTGAATATGTCATCACATGTTTTGCTATAGTATTTGTTTTCCAGCTTTGAAAGTCTGCTGTAATATTTTTTAAATTAAGTTTTTCTAAACAGTCAAAAATGTTTGCTAGAGCCATTTTTTTTTCTGCTCTACATGTGAAACCAAACATATAAAATGTTGCATCTGTCCTGTATTAATTTCTATAAATAAAGATATAAATATTGAAAGATTATTGCATCTGAAACTGGATCACTGGCAGAAAGGCATCAGGATCCTCACAATATGGCGCATAAACTTCAACGCGGCATGATGTCAGCTTCACCTTCTCTATAAGTTATGTTTTAGACACAATAGTGTCTATTTTGACTGTTCTTGCTCTATTTTACCAACGTAAATAGTTCCAAACAAAGCTGAATAATTGCGTCTTCAAGCAACACAAGAGTGTTTCGTTCTTGAATGTTTCAGTGTTTTGAATGACTCGATGATTCAATGAACCATTCATAAAGACAGAGTTCACTGAGAGATTCATGAATGATCAGCCATTTTAAACAAATCAGTTCAATTAATGATTTAATCTGTTAAATGAAAGACTTGCCGCAACCTACTGGTTTTTAGTATCATTTATTTATTTATTTTTGTATAAAGTGTAATTAATTAAAATATGTTCTGTAACTATTTTTTTTAAATAAATAACTATGAGAAGGATTGCCTGCTTAAGCCCCTGCCCCCCAAAATGTCTGTGCACACCCCTGAAATGCTTTAATATGGTTACATTTAAAGTTCAGTTGTTCATCTTATTCAGTTTTTTAGTTAGTCTATTTGCATTTGCATGCGTTTTAGTCACATTTTAATATGTTTTAGAGTTAACGTTCATTACTATTCTGTTATACTTATGCAAGTTTACATGTTCTGTTAGTTTGTTTCACAACTGAATGTATAGGAATTGTGTTGCATTCCAAGATGGGAGGAGCTATGACATCACTGCAGGTGAGCGAATCCTTCCAGTGAAAGAGAAACCAAACTGATGACTAACGGTCTGAAAACTGCTGCATTTTTCTTGTTAATCAGCAGAAGATATAAGGTGATAATCTTCAGGTGATCCAAAGCCACAGCTGACATTCACTCACAGGTAAGTGATGGTAATATACTAAGAGTTTGGTAACACTTTATTTTACAGTGTCCTTGTTACACGTTACATGTACTTACCATATTAATAACAGTAAATTAAGCATATTTACATGCAACTAACCCTGAACCACACCCTAATCCTGTAGTAAGAACATATTGTTAATTAATATTACCCAGTACTTAAATGTAAAATTACACTGCAACAATGACACCTCAAGATTCAAGATTCAAGAGTTTTATTTGTCACATACACAGTTATATACAGAATATACAACCGGCAGTGAAATGTAAACAGGTCCGCTCCATGGACAGTGCAAATTCACAGTTAAAAACACAAGGAAGAAATTATAATAGAAATAGGATATAAAAAAAGTACTATCTATATATATATATATATATATGTCTATATCTGTAGAATTATAAATAATCAAGTCAAGAGAAAAAAAAAAAAAAAAAAAAAGAAGGTAACAAATAAGGATAAAGTGGAATAAAATAATTGAAGTAGACTTTGCAGTGAGTAAACTGTAGACTTATAAATATGTGGTTAACAAATGTATAAGAGTATAATGTGCAAACAGGTTTATGACAGGTTGTTACACAGTAACAACGAGAACAGAAAGTGCAGTGCAATGTCAGTGTATCGATGTTTATCCTGGACGTGAAGTCACGTGATGTTAAGTTCAGGAGTCTGATGGCCTGGGGAAGAAGCTCCTCCTGAGTCTCTCAGTTTTGGCCATCAGGCTTTGGAAGCGCTTACCAGATGGCAGCAGCGTGAAATGAGGGTTTGCAGGGTGATTAGAGTCCTTGATGATCTTGGTAGCTCTACCTTTGCAGCGTTTGGTGTAGACGTCCTGCAGAGACGGGAGAGCTGACCCTGAGATACGCTCGGATAAGCGCACGACTCTTTGCAGGGCTTTGCAGTCATGACTGGTGCTGTTCCCATACCACGCTGTGATGCACTGAGTTAAAACACTTTCTATCGCCCCTAAATAGAAAGTTTTCAGGATAGCTGGTGAAACCCTGAATTTCCTCAGCTGGCGCAGGTGGTACAGTCTTTGCCTGGCTTTTTTCACCTGTGTCTGAATGTGAGCAGTCCAGGTCAGGTCCTCAGAGATGTTTACACCCAGGTACTTGAAGCTGCTCACTCTCTCTACTGGTGACCCGCTGATCATGAGGGGGGAGTATGTCCGTTGCTGTCTCTTCCTGAAGTCCACAATCATTTCTTTGGTCTTGCCAACATTCAGAGAGAGACACCTAAAATAAAGTGTAACCAAGAGATTTTTCTGAACAGGTTATTAATGTTATTGGTCTGTGTAAGTAAGTGGAATAAAAACACAATTAGCTTGGTAGACTGGCTTCCTGGTCTAGCTGGTCTACCAACCTGGCTATAGCAGAATTGTGCTCAGGCCCCTGCAAAACCAGCAAACAGATCAGCCTTGCCAGGCTAGGAGACCAGTTTAGACCAATAAACCAACTTAGACTGGTTTAAGATGTAAATAAGTAGTAATTAAATAATTAAAATAAATAATGTTTGATAACAATAAAAGGTTAAATGAATCAGGTTTGGGATTCTGATGTTAATAAACCATGTGGTGTAAGATCTGGGTAGTTGGGTAGTAAGAGCTGGGTAGTCAGATTTAGGTAGTTGGGGAACAGGATAATGCACCCTCCACAAAGCAAAAATGGCTCAGAAGTGGTTTGAGGAGCACAACAACGAGTTTGAGGTGTTGACTCGGCCTCCAAATTCCCCAGATCTCAATCCAATTGAGCATCTGTGGGATGTGCTGAACAAACAAGTCCGATCCATGGAGGCCCCACCATTCTTTTTTTTACTTGTAAAACGTAAAACTCACACAATGTTCTTGTGTCATACTGATGTATTGTCCTTTTTGTCTCCACAGTGCTGAAGAGGATGCAGCAACATGCATGTTCAAATTGTCATAAAACAAGAGTTTAAATTTATTTACCAAAGTCTATTTTATTTTATTTTTTTCAAGATATTAAAGACATGAAAACTGTTGTATTGTGAAGTTGTGATTCATATCTGATTTTTCTCTCAGTGGATGTGACACTGGATCCTGATACAGCTTTTCCAAAACTCATCCTGTCTGATGATGGAAAACAAGTGACATGGAGACATTAAGCTTGAACTCCCAGACAACCCACAAAGGTTTGATTAATGTTGCTGTGTTTTGGCAAAAGAGGGATTCGGCTCAGGAAGATTTTATTTTGAGGTACATGTAAATGGTAAAACGGATTGGGATTTAGTGGGATTTTTTAGTGGCCAGAAAATCCATTAACAGGAAAGGTAAAATCACAGTAGCTCCTGAGGCTGGATACTACAGCGTAACTCTGAGGGATGGGAATAAGTATGAGGCTTGTGAATCTTCTCCTATCTCTCTGTCTCTGAGAGTGAAGCCTCAGGTCGTGGATGTGTTTGTGGATTATGAGGAGGGTCTGGTCTCCTTTTATGATGTGGAGTCCAGCTCTCATATTTATTATTCATTTACTGGCCAGTCTTTCACAGAGGAACTCTTTCCATACTTTTGCCCTTGTGATAATGAAGAAGGTAAAAATACAGCACAACTGATCATCTCACATGTCAGATACAATGAATATAGTGACACCAAATGCTTATTTGAAAGAAAAACGTCAGACGGATTTAGAGGCTTTTGCATCTGAGGTCTTCACTGGTTGTTATTAAATGATGATACATGTAAAGTCATTTATTTATTTATTTATTTGTACTATGTAAATTTGTACTTTTACTTCTTTAAATTGTTTTTCTGATGTTTAAAACGTTCATCAGACCATTTTCTGCTGTAGCTGTGACATTTAAATTATCTGTCAAATCTGTCCTGTGTTTATTTCTATAACTGGAGATGAAGGGACCATCACATAGACTAAACATACAGGAAGGACATTTTATAAACAATAAACAGCATATTTACTATGAAAACAAGGCTAAGAGGTATCAATTCACAATCTTTACTGTTCTTTTCAGGATTGTTTTGGAAGGACACTTTGGAAAGACATTTTCAATGTGATTGACAGCAAAGTTTATTTAATGATTTATATTGCTTTAAGCACTTTTAGTAAAACTGTTGAAAAGTCAGAGTGAGACAGACTTCAAACATAGACAAACACACTTTGTCATCGCTTCATAACATTAAGGTTGAACCACTGGAGTCACTTGGACTATTTTAATGTCTTTACTCCCTTTCTTGGCATTGAAAGTGTTTGTTGTGTTGCTGTCTATAGAGGGGTCAGAAATAACTCGTATTTCATCAAAAATATCTTCATTTGTGTGCCGAAGATTAAAGGTCTAACGGGTTTGGAACGACATGAGGGTGAGTAATTAGTGACAGAATTTTCATTTTGGGGTGAACTGTCATTGTAATGTACACTCACCTAAAGGATTATTAGGAACACCTGTTCAATTTCTCATTAATGCAATTATCTAATCAACCAATCACATGGCAGTTGCTTCAATGCATTTAGGGGTGTGGTCCTGGTCAAGACAATCTCCTGAACTCCAAACTGAATGTCAGAATGGGAAAGAAAGGGGATTTAAGCAATTTTGAGCGTGGCATGGTTGTTGGTGCCAGACGGGCCGGTCTGAGTATTTCACAATCTGCTCAGTTACTGGGATTTTCACGCACAACCATTTCTAGGGTTTAAAAAGAATGGTGTGAAAAGGGAAAAACATCCAGTATGCGGCAGTCCTGTGGGCGAAAATGTCTTGTTGATGCTAGAGGTCAGAGGAGAATGGGCCGACTGATTCAAGCTGATAGAAGAGCAACTTTGACTGAAATAACCACTCGTTACAACCGAGGTATGCAGCAAAGCATTTGTGAAGCCACAACACGCACAACCTTGAGGCGGATGGGCTACAACAGCAGAAGACCCCACCGGGTACCACTCATCTCCACTACAAATAGAAAAAAGAGGCTACAATTTGCATGAGCTCACCAAAATTGGACAGTTGAAGACTGGAAAAATGTTGCCTGGTCTGATGAGTCTCGATTTCTGTTGAGACATTCAGATGGTGGAGTCAGAATTTGGCGTAAACAGAATGAGAACATGGATCCATCATGCCTTGTAACCACTGTGCAGGCTGGTGGTGGTGGTGTAATGGTGTGGGGGATGTTTTCTTGGCACACTTTAGGCCCCTTAGTGCCAATTGGGCATCGTTTAAATGCCACGGCCTACCTGAGCATTGTTTCTGACCATGTCCATCCCTTTATGACCACCATGTACCCATTCTCTGATGGCTACTTCCAGCAGGATAATGCACCATGTCACAAAGCTCGAATCATTTCAAATTGGTTTCTTGAACATGACAATGAGTTCACTGTACTAAAATGGCCCCCACAGTCACCAGATCTCAACCCAATAGAGCTTCTTTGGGATGTGGTGGAACGGGAGCTTCGTGCCCTGGATGTGCATCCCACAAATCTCCATCAACTGCAAGATGCTATCCTATCAATATGGGCCAATATTTCTAAAGAATGCTTTCAGCACCTTGTTGAATCAGTGCCATGTAGAATTAAGGCATTTCTGAGGGTAAAAGGGGGTCAAACACAGTATTAGTATGGTGCTCCTAATAATCCTTTAGGTGAGTGTATGTTAATAGTATTTTTAGCACTTAGTAGGCTACGTTTCTTGACCCAATTTATTAAACTTAAGCATCTGTAAACAGTATTAATTCAGCATAAAGGGACGACCCACCTAAAGAGATCCTTCTAGAGACTCACCAAACATTTTTAGAGTGAAATATGAGAGATTTTTTTTTTTCATTATTATTAGTTCTCTTTTATTTTCTTATTAGCCTACACTGGGTAGACTTGTCAATTCCATTGTAGTATAACCATTATAGCTTATGGAAAACTATAAAAAAATAAAATAAAATAAAAAATAGGATAACGGTCAACAAAGATGTGACTGGAAAGTATACAGATAAAGATGCTGGTACAACAAATACGATAAGCTATACTTAATTATATTGAAGTAGCCTACTGATGTCTATTAAAACATAGTGTTAGATAAACACTCAAAGTCATACGTTAATACTGAAGCTGCTCTGATGAATTTGGTGAATGCATTCATTCAAACCATTAAAGCTCCCAAATTCAAGATTCATTTAAAGGAGTCATTTTTCGTGAATCGGACTACATGGCTCCTGTTTTCTTTTCTTTTTTTTTTGGTACTGCTGAAAAGCCCTGCAGGAAACATGCAGTGATTTGCGACACCCTTGTGGTGAGTCTTGTCAAACATGTAAATAGTTATGCCCACCAAATAACTTTTGAATTGAAATTGAGGACTTTCATATGGAAGAGGGTTTCGCTAGTAGCTGCAATACAACATTCACAGAGGTAAATTATGTTGCGTTACATGAGGAAAAATGGGAGGGGCTATGACATCACCGCAGGCGAGTGAGCGCTTTAGTGAAAGTGAAACTAGTCTAAAACTGCTGAACTTTTTTTCTTTTCTTAAACAACAGAAGATTGTTTCAGATAATCTCAGACAACTGCTGATACAATAGGTAAGTGATAATAGCATATATAAGATTTTACTGAACATGCTTTCAATGTTAGTGGTCTGCTTCAGTGACTGGACAAAACCAGGATTTAGTCAACCAGGATTTAGTCAACCAGGATTTAGTCAAGTACACAACCAGTTTGCAAAATTGTGATGAGTTTACTTTATTGAAATGATATCAGAATTGTATTGATAGTATGTAATTTGAATGGTTTTAAGGAAAAGTGTTGTGTGTTGTCAAGATTTAAGAACCAGGAAGTAGCCTACATGAACTTTAAGTAGGAACTCAGTCAGGAAATCTGAAGTTGAACATTTTTATTACATTACGAGTTAAACTTTATACTACAACTGTTGTGTGGGATAAAACTTTGTGGTGATTTTGTTATGTGTGGTGATTATGTCCTATATAGGTTTAAAGAGGAGAAAATGGCAGAATCATCAAAACAAAAAGAGGCCAGGAGGAGTATGGATAGACCTCTAACAAGTCAGTAACTACAAGGAAGAACTCGGGTCAAATGACACTGATCTAGGCTTTATTTTTATTTTTATTCTAGCATATAATAGCCTATTGCTAGCCTAATTATCGATGAGATTTTGCTTTAATCATTTTCATGTGTAAATCAGTTCAGAATGTAGATCATAAATGGTGTTTTTCCAGCTTCGTCTTCAGCTCTGTCCTCCTCCAGTGGTCCTCTGGCAGAAGAGCTCCAGTGCTCGATCTGTCTGGATGTGTTCACTGATCCAGTCAGCACTCCATGTGGACACAGCTTCTGTAAGAGCTGCCTGAACCAGAGCTGGGACAGCAGTCAGACCTACAAATGTCCATTATGTAAAGAGGCATTCAGTAAAAGACCCGACCTCAAGATCAACACAGCACTCAGAGAGGTTGTGCTCCTCTTTAAAGGACAATCTGGTCGGAGTAAATCTGAGGTTCTCTGTGACATCTGTGATGATATAAAGACGAACGCTCTGAAGATGTGCCTGGTGTGTCAGAGCTCTTACTGTCAAACTCACCTGGAGCCTCATCAGAGAGTCCCAAAGTTAAAGAAACACAAACTGATCGATCCTGTGGAGAATGTTGAGGACTATATCTGTCAGAAACATGAGAAACCTCTGGAGCTGTTCTGTAGAGATGATCACACATGTGTGTGTTTGCTCTGCGCTGTGACAAACCACAAGACTCACAACACTGTTCCCGTAGAAGAGGAGAGCAGAGAGAGAAGGGTAGGACATACATTTACATGCTTTAACTTTGTTCAAACAACAAACAAAGAAATATCTGTAAGGTCTGAAATATAAAGGCAATGTTCAGTGATAAAATGTATCTGAATCTGTAGCCTCAGCTGATGACGATGCAGACAGATGTGCAACAGATGATCCAGGACAGAATGAAGAGGGCTCAAGACCTCAAACACTCAGCAAAAATAAAAAAAGTGAGTTCAGGAAAATGTTACTGCTCAGATGATGTTCTTTCATAGTCAACAATGCAGACTTTATGACAGATCTAGAAGCACATGGCTGCTAAATATTCCTGTTTCATGCATCACATAAACCAAGATCAGCTAACGTGTGCCCAGAGTTTTGGGTTTCATTGTTTCAAAAATAGGGATTTCTGTGGGCCACTGGAGGCTCGGGTCACAGAGAAGATTCATTACTTTCCTTATTTCAGGAGGCTTTATGCAATTGTGTTTCATGGCAGTATTCACTAACCATTATATACCATTAGGACAAATGTAAAAATCATAAAAAAGATAGATATGATACCTATAAAATTAATAAGGGCATCAATAAAAAAATTTAATTTGTTCATTGATTTATCAGGAAACGTCAGAGAAAGAGAAAGCAGAGAGTATCGAGCTCTTCACTGATCTGATCCGCTCCATTGAGAGATGTCAGTCTGAGCTGCTGGAGATGATGGAGCAGAAGCAGAAAGCAGCAGAGAAGCAGGCTGAAGAGCTCATTAAAGAGCTGGAGCAGGAGATTACTGAGCTAAAGAGGAGAGACACTGAGCTGGAGCAGCTCTCACACACTGAGGATCACCTGCACCTCCTACAGGTCAGTGTAGGTCTGCTCACGTCACAGCACAACACTCCCCATGCTGAGGGATTTCTGCTCTCTCCTGCTGTAGATTTACCCGTCCCTGAGCAGACCTGCACACACCAGCAGCTGGACTGAGATCAGCGTTAGTAACACTCATGTGAGTGTGGAGACTCTGAGGAAAACTTTGACTCAGCTGCAGGAGACTCTAGATGAGAAACTCAGCAAAACTGGTAAGAGCATTCTGAGCAATACATCTATGATTGTCCTACTGTACTTAAATTTATTTCATGCTAAGAATAGTACAAATCGTTTGAGACTTACTGGTAGAATCAAACTTTATTTGGAGTACTTCTTTATTGCACTATGCACATTTCTTAATGTTAAGCCTAAAATGTGTTTTAATATCACTGTTAGTAGGAGTAGTATTTAAATGAAAGTGTACCTAAAGTATACTTGCAATAGTTACATTTTAGCACAATTAAATATACTAAAGTATCTATAGTTTGACCTCAGTACTTCTGGATAACTAAAAAGCATTAAGTACAAAATTAGTTGTTCCAATATAGCAGACTTTTAGATAGTTTTTAGATATAGGGTAATTTTTATTAATTTATAAACTTGGAATATTTATTTTTCAATTGTAAAACAGGAATTGAATCAAATCAAATCAAATCACCTTTATTTATATAGCGCTTTTTACAAGTCCAATTGTTTCAAAGCAGCTTCACAGTGTTAATTTGATTCGGCTGTACAGCCGCTCTGGTGAAAACGGTGATGTCATCCAGCTAATTTCAATGATCATATAGTGTCAATGCGGGCAGATCGGTAATATAGATGAAATTTAGGTATCCCCAACTGAGCAAGCCAAAAGCCAAAGGCAACGGTGGCAAGGAACCAAAACTCCTTCAGGGCCAGAATGGAGAAAAAAACCTTGGGAGAAACCAGGCTCAGTCGGGGTGCCAGTTCTCCTCTGGCCAACGAACAAACAGTGTATGATTATAATTCTGGCAACATTTCAGGTCTTAAGTCATATTAGGTAAATAGATATTCGTAAGATTGTTCGAAAGATTGGAGTCGTCACGCCGAAGACGGGTTTAATGAGGATGTCATGTTGATGCGGCATTTAGGGGGGGAGTTTAATTGACACGCTCTCTGTAGAAATTTCAATGGTCATGTCCAGGTGCAGGTCCACCATCTGATCTGGATACGGCCCAGATCCGGCTGACTGCAGTAAACCCCGGGATAAAAGAGAGACTAACATTAGCGTAGATGCCATTCTTCTTATGATGTAACGAGTACATCAGGTGTTATGGGAAGTGTTCCCGGTTCTGGCTGACCTAGCTAATGCAGCCTAACAATCATTTACTGATTTGAATAATAGAAATTGATAATGTTCTATGTGTAAGCCATAGTAAAGAGATGTGTTTTTAGTCTAGATTTAAACTGACAGAGTGTGTCTACTTCCCGAACAATGCTAGGAAGACTGTTCCAGAGTTTAGGTGCTAAATAGGAAAAAGATTGACGGCCTGCAGTTGATTTTGAGTTTTGAGACCGCAATAGACGTGATGGAGTATAATGCGTTAAGAGTTCGCTCAAGTACTGGGGAGCTAAACCATTTAGTGCTTTGTAAGTAATAAGCAAGATTTTAAAATTTATACGATGTTTAATAGGGAGCCAGTGCAGTGTTGACAGAACTGGGCTAATATGGTCATACTTCCTGGTTCTAGTAAGAGCTCGAGCTGCTGCGTTTTGGACCAGCTGGAGTTTGTTTATTAAGTGAGCAGGGCAACCACCCAGTAAAGCACTACAATAATCTAGCCTTGAGGTCATGAACGCATGAACTAACTGTTCAGCATTTTGCATTCAAAGCATGTGCCGTAATGTAGATATATTTTTAAGATGGTAGAATGCAGTTTTACAGATGTTAGAAACGTGGCTTTCAAATGAAAGATTGGTATCAAAGAGTACACCCAGGTTCCTAACTGACGACGAGGACTTGACAGAGCAGCCATCGAGTGTTAGACAGTATTCTAGATTACTACTTGTGGAGCTTTTTTGTCCAATAATTAAAAATTAATTTTTTTCTGAATTAAGTTGCAGGAAATTACTGGTCATCCTATTTTTTATATCAGCTATGCATTCCGTTAATTTTGTGAATTGGTAAGTTTCGTCAGGGCGTGAAGAAATATAGAGCTGAGTATCGTCAGCATAACAATGAAAACTAACGCCATGCTTCCTAATGATATCTCCCAACGGTCCTGAAAAACAACGGTCCTAGCACTGAGCCTTGCGGTACTGCATACTGAATTTGTGATCGGTGTGGCATCTCTTCATTTACTGCTACAAACTGATAGCGGTCAGATAAGTATGATTTAAACCAGGCCAATGCAATTCCACTAATACCAATGTAGAGTCTATTCAAAAGAATGTTGTGGTCTATAGTTTCAAATGCAGCGCTAAGATCGAGTAACACTAATAGAGAGATACAACCACGAGTACTTGAACACTCGTATGTAACTGAGTAATTGAACACAGAGTACTTGTTGTATCATATTAAAACTTGTGTCATAATCATTTATTGTCCTTTGTCTCCACAGTGATGAAGAGAATGCAGCAATATGCAGGTACAATCTGTGATGTGCATGTTCACATTGTCAGAAAGTACTGTGTACGTTAAATAAATTTACAGCGTAACTTTTGGTAATTATAGTGTACCTATAAAGTATGTACGTGTAGGGAAGGGAACAATATGTAAAGTTTGGGGAATAAAGGGGTGACTACCAGGAAAATTAACAAATTATTTATACTATAAGTATTTTAGAACTAAGGGGTATTGTACTATTATGACAATCTCGGCCTGGTGTGCCAAAACACTTATTTATAAACTTTAATATTTCATACAAAACAATCACAAAATGCGTTGTGACATTTTGAAAAGCCGTACATGGATTAAGTCCACTGGAACCAGGATTGTAATTTAAATGCGCTGCATGTGTCATCTCTCATCACAGGAGCGGAAGTGCTAGTTCTGATTTTATTGTTTGTTGTTTAAACGTGCGTGTTGCATATCTTTACTTTATATAGTATATTTTATATGAAGTAGCATTGATTACTGCTGAGGGGAGTATATAGTTTATCCCCCACCGGAAATCCCCCCTGTCCCTCCCTGCAAATTGCACCCTGCCTACACCTACGTTCTTTATAGGTACACTATAATTACCGAAAGTTGTGCTGTAAATTCAGTTTACTTATGCTGTACTTTCCAGGCTGTAATCTAAAGCGTTACCGCAGTTTAAAATCATACACCAAAATCTACACACCCAAATCACTGTATTGTGAAGTTGTGATTCATATCTGATCTTTCAGTGGACGTGACTCTGGATCCTGATACAGCTTTTCCAAAACTCATCCTGTCTGATGATGGAAAACAAGTGGCATATGGAGACATTAAGCTTGAACTCCCAGAAAACCCCAAGAGGTTTGACACTTGTTCCTGTGTGCTGGCAAAAGAGGGATTCAGCTCAGGAAGATTTTATTTTGAGGTGCAGGTAAAAAGAAAATGTAAGTGGGATTTAGGAGTGGCCAGAGAATCCATTAACAGGAAAGGTAAAATCACAGTAGCTCCTGAGGCTGGATACTACAGCGTAACTCTGAGGGATGGGAATAAGTATGAGGCTTGTGAATCTTCTCCTATCTCTCTGTCTCTGAGAGTGAAGCCTCAGGTCGTGGGTGTGTTTGTGGATTATGAGGAGGGTCTGGTCTCCTTTTATGATGTGGAGTCCAGCTCTCATATTTATTCTTTCACTGGTCAGTCTTTCACTGAGAAACTCTACCCATACTTCAGTCCTTGTAATAATAAAAAAAATGCAGCACCTTTGATCATCTCACATCAGACACAATGAATGAATTTTACACACAATATGAACATGAAATTTAAAAAAAATGTCAGTGCTTTGAATACTTGCAGGTGTTAAATGATGATATTTAAAGTAATTTTCCAGCTTTTACTTTTTCTTATAATGTGTAGATTTTTTCATTGTTTTTCTAAAGGTTTAGACATGTTTCATCAGACCTTTTTTTCTGCTGCAGTTGCTGTGAAAGAGAAATTACATGTAAAATCTGAATGAAGTCATGTGTTTATTTCTAATAACTGGAGATGAAGGCACCATCACATACAGTACATACAGGAAGGACATTTTATAAACAATAAACAGCATATTTACTATGAAAACAAGGCTAAGAGGTATCAATTCACAGTCTGTTCAGAGGGTTTTACTTGTCTTTATTGTTCCCTTGAATTATTCTTTGTTGTGCTATTTCTTAGTGCAGCTATACCAGTGACAAAAGGAGGCCTTGTATTTTTTTCCTATTTACATGAATATGATATTTACAATAAACCAACTTTAAAAAGAGGATATTCTCTTGTAGGAACAATTGGAGGAACTGTCTCCATTCTTACTGACAACCAGCAATGTGTATCAAACCAAAAATTAGAAGTAACTTAATAAAAGAATATGTGATTAAGAAAAAAGTGGAAAAAAGTGTTTCCAGATCAGAAGAACAAAAGCCACAATGGACCCACCTCACAATGAAATCTTTTCTGTATAAAAGCGTCAGTATGTGATTATGTGAATGAAAATGTGTTACAACCATCACTAACAGGGTAAATCCTAGTCATAATTACAGAGCAATTGGGTATGCAATAAACATAACCTTTCTGAGGTTTCAACATCCCCCAGAAAATAACACTGATAATCACCAGGGATAATACGTTTAAATTCTTTGTAAATTGGTTATACGTACTGCAGAAAAGGTCTACATTACACATTTTTAAAGAACTGATATAAGTAATATTTTCCATACAGACTGTTCTCATTGAACATTTATAATCTAATGTTGATAACTGATGTGAGTGAGATAAACCCACCAAATTGTACTTTTGTCCCGAGGTGATCGTTGATCTACAGCATAAGCACTGTTGTCTGAAGTTCCTACAATAAGTCTTTTCATCAACCTTTTCCCCAGAAGCTGTGAACTGTCAGGTCTGTGGCACAGGTGAGGGTGGTGCTATAAGCAGCCTGTATCCTATCAGTGACAGGGGGATATCTTTGGAGATGTTTGGCCCTACAAAGGGCTGGTTCAGGCAGTCTGGATAGGCCCCATGACCCCCTTGGTAAAACAACGGGTTCATTCTTTGCTCCGCTGCTGACCTCATTGTCTCTTTGTGAAGTGAAAATCCAGAGTTGCATTCTGCTCAATGGTCAGACAGCTGCTGGTGTGTAGCATCTCTGCTGTGATGGAGGAGAGTGGATGAGAGAGAGTCAGAGCAGCTGCCGCCAGGAAACCCCTGGATCCAAACAACCAAAACATGGTGAGTCCCAGTGTACTCAAATTCAGAGGCATATTATTATTAATATGTTTGGAAGATGCTGTTTATTTGTGGAGTCAGTGAGATTGTGTAGTATAGGTTAGATTTTTTAAATATTATAGGCGAAATCTTTCTAAAAAATTTTTTTTTTTGGTGTGTGTTTTCTTTATGAAAATAGCACCATTTTATGTAGAATTTATAAAAATATATACAATTGAATGAATGAAATAATTTATAAAATAGTTATATAAAATATATACATACAGTTTTTACTGTTTACCTAAAATAAGCTATTTTACAGCGAATTAAGTTAATTTAATTTAGTGATGTTGGATGGTGTCAAATAAAATGACTAACATTACTAAAAAAATTTATCGTATATACTTTAGCCTATAAGCCGAAAAAACAATATTAACTTCATAATTTTATCATTATTGCTGCTTTTTTATTTATTTATTTTTATTTCCGTAACACTTCTAAATGGAGGATCACAAAATCAGCACACTAAATCAGAACAAAATATTACCCATGTAATGGTGTTTTTTCTTGATAATGTTTACTTTAAACTGTGCTATTTTCTGAAATGGTTTAGACATCTTAACATGACAATTAGCCACAAAAAATTGTCCATACTTTTTCCAAAAGCTGGGATGGGTGAAATTACATTGCACTGTGGGAAATAGAACTCTAGCTTTGACCATGTTTTTTGTTGCTGTTTTGTGCAGATTTTGACAAAGTATGTCATCAGGATTTCATTTGAATTTAGGAAAGCTACAAACTGGGTTTTATTCTGAACACAAGTCAATAGTGGTTCATTTGCTTTGGTTTATTTATGACACCAGATGGGATTGATCATATCTTACAGAGTCTCAGTAGAGATGCCGTGGCAGTGATTGAGAATCCTGTGGTGGTCAGACAGTCTTTCCATACAGAGCATCTGCAGGTGGACAAGGTTGAGACGGGACAGAATAATCGCACCTGGCTCAGAGAACTGCAGTTTGTCCATCCAGGCAAGTCTGTTACTAACACACCTGAGTAGACATCTGTTCCTTTAAAAACATGTGCAAGGGTCATTGTGAATCCTCTTCATAAAATCATATAACTGCATGGTTGTCAGTATTGCCATTTGCTTGACATCCCATGAGCATTTATTGCTATTATTTCATTCAGTGTCTGGCAAAGTGTCGGCCCATAAACTGGTGAGAGTGTTTGCAGCTCTCTGTGTACTGTGTCTGCTGGGAGGTGTTGTCATTGGAGTTTGGTTTATAGGTAAGAAGTTAAATTATTCAAAAGCTTTGGTCAAATGTTGTGTATCTTGAGCTAAAACAATCAGTTAAAACACCATAGTCTGGGACTAGGCTTAAGCCTTGCCTGTGAAACCAGAGGTAAATTAAATATGTCGTGTCTTTGTCCAGTGAAAATTCTCTTAAAGCCTAATTCAGCTCAGAGCCCTGCGAGCCTGGGAGACGCCAAAGACGCGTCCTTCTGCAACGTAACCGAGGACATCTCTGTGACAGACCCCAGGAAAGGTATTTGTCCCATGCTTTTTGTGTGCAGACTGTAAAAATAACAGAGACACAGCAGGTAAACAGCAGAGTGGACGTTCATCCAAACTCACTGGCATTACAAACAAAGTGACATAAACAATGCCCATAGTGAAAGCTGTAACAAACACATAAACAAGAGAAGCAAACTTGTGAAAAATAAGTGGGCTTTCCAACTAGTGAAAGAAGTGACCCTACTAACTTTGTGATAGTTCAGCAGTTTTCAACGACTTTTAGAGTATGCTTTTTTTTTAAACGTTACATGCTGTTTTTAATGTCTGAGCTAGTCAAACATGGCTAAACCCCTTTCTCTCATATGTAACAATGCAATTTCTGATTCATTCTTGTGAATCGTTCATCTTTAATTGTGCTCTCCCTGATTCCCTCATATAGCATTGAGAATCGGTTCATCTTTAATGGTATATGCTACTCCCATAAATAGCCATAGAAGTTATTTTTGTGAGTCATTATTTTTGTAATATGTCTATATAGTGTTCATTTTTATTTCAGTTTTAGTTTCTAAATGAAATTTAAAAATGTTGCTGTAGCAACTAGCTGTAATAGAATACATAATTTTTTTTTTTCATATTTTATTTTATTTCAGGCACAACATGTAAGATTTTTTGATTTAAAAAAACAATAGAACAATGTTATATATGTCATATAATCTTAGTGAAAGTGGTAAACAGATTTGGCTTGCTGTCTGCTATAGAGGGGCTTGGAGAGGATATTCTAGCTGAGCTCCGATTGCCCCCCTATAACAGGCAAAATTGTACAAAAAGGAGAAGCAGGGGTGGAGGAGGGATGCTGCAAGAACTAACAACGGAAAGATGTAAGCTGGTTTTATACCTTGGTATTAAATGGAAGGTTAGATGGGTGTACTCCTCCTGAAATTATGTTTAATAACTTCCCTTAGTCATCCTGTTTTTATTACTACAATATTCTATCATATGCAACCAGTCTCTCATAGCAGCCACTGAGCGAATGCACAGAGTAACGTTATAGCATAACTTTCAACACGCTCAAATGTATTTAGTATGATTGTTTAACCATGTAAAGCAGCACTGCGTTTCCCCACATATGCAATGGAAAGAGCGGAAGCGGCGACTGCAGCATAATCATAATAAAAGCTTAGAGACGGTGTTTCGCGCAGGTCTCTCTCATTAGCATTCGCTCACACAGGCTCTCGATGCGTCCTGCTTCATACCACCGTAACGTTAATAAACCTTTAACACATCCGCTCATTCATGAACATGATTTCTGCCCGAGTCCGTCAGATTCCTTTCCATCGGCTGTTGAGGTGAAGATTTTACAACTCCCATGATTCCTGGCTCATTGATGCCGTCATCAAGCTACGCCTTTGCTTTGAATAAGCGACCTCTAGCGGTTAAACTTACATACTGTGCCTTTAAGGTTCATTTCATTTCACGTCACAGAAAATGTTTTTTTTTTTTTAATGGTTTTACTTTTAGTTTTAGTTAACTATAATAACCCTGCATGGGTTGCTGTGGATGATTATTTGTGTCTGTGTCCAGAGAAGGGGAAGAAAAGAATCGTTGTTCAGTATATTACATAAATTATGTTGTTTTTGTTGTATTTTGTATAAATATACCTGTTCATGCCTCATGCGCCCTAATGAGTTTACAAAATACAACAATTTCAACACAATCATTTTTATTTGAAATATAGCCTTTAAACAAATTCAATTAAAATATCATATCTCATGACAGCAGTGAGTCTCATCCACTGTGCTACAGTTTGTTGTTTTAGGAGTGATTTTGACTGAATGGGGCTCAGTGTTTTACAGGATCAGTGTCGAGAACTCTCTTCTGGAGATCCAGCTGGAGAAGCTACAGACGTGGCTGCCCGTGTGTTACGAGAGGTGGAACTCTTCTCTGGGAACACTCGTATGTCGACAGCTGGGCTATCTGAGGTGAGCATGCTGAAAGCTGAATCACACACACACACACTTTCAGCTCTCAGCACCTTTCACTTGAGTACCAGCTGTGGCTGTTTTCTGTAGGTCAACCATTCATAGAGTGACAGCAGTGTTGAAACGTACTTTGAAGTCAGTTCTAATTCAAAGCATGACGTGTGCTGAGTACAGGCATTTCGAAGAATATTAAAGGGATAGTTCACCCACAAATGAAAATTCTGTCATCATTTGCTCACCTTCATGTCACTCCAAAGCTGTATGACTTTATTTTTTCTGTGGAACTCAATTGCCCGGTTTCACAGACAAAGCTTGAATCTAGTCCCAGACTAAAATGCATGTTTAAACAGTTTTAACTGAAAGCAACTTGCGCTAGCATATCTTAAAATATGTCAGTGCAATTGTTTTGTTTCAAGATACACACTAGTAATGTTTTTTTTCTAAGGCACATTTATAGGGCAGTAGGGCAGTTGTGGCCCAATGGTCAGAGAGTGGGACTTGTAACCCCAAGGTTGCGGGTTCGAGTCTCAGTTCCGGCAGGAAATGTAGGTGGTGGAGTGAATGTACAGTGCTCTCTTCCACTCCCATTACCCACAACTGAGCAAGGCCCCTAACCCCCAATTGCTCCCCAGGCGCTACAGCAAAAATGTCTACCCACTGCTCTGGGTGGGTGTTCAATACTCACTGCTGTGTGTGTGTGCACTTAGATGGGTGAAATGCAGAGCACAAATTCAGAGTTTGGGACACCATACTTGGCTACAAGTCACTAATTTAACTAAAGTCTGTCTTAAACTAAAGTCCAGTCTGTGAAACCAGGCCAATAGGAGATATTTTGCAGGATCTTTGAGCTGCTCTTTTCAATATAATGTAGTGTTCCAAAAAGGATGCACAATAAAAGTGCCATAAAGTAGAGCATTTAACTGTTTAAATATGCATAAACGTAAACATGACCTGATTGCAACAGTGAACAGCAAGACATTTTAAATGACATTAGAAATAGTTAAAGGCACAATATGTAAATTTCGCCGCTAGAGGTCGCTTATTCAAAACAAAGGCGTAGCTTGATGGCACCTTGATTTCGCGGAATCATGAGAGTTGTTGTCTTCACCTCTACAGCCGGTGGAAAAGAATATGACGGGACTCAGATAGAAATCATATTCATGGATGAGCGAATGTATTAATGATTTATTAGCGTTACTGTAGTATGAAGCAGGGTGGAGCTGAAAGCCGTTGGAGCGGAACGAGGCCGCTGGAGCGATTGCTAATGAGAGACGAGCGTGACACACGGCTCGAGAGCAGTTCCGCATTAAGCCGCAGACGAGCGCTTCCGCTTCTTCTACTCATGTGTATTTGGAGTAATGCAGCGCTGTTTTATCATGTTACATACATCTGAGTGTGTTGAAAGTTATGTTGCTACTCTGTGTGTTCACTCACCGGCTACTATGAGACACTTGTTACAGACTGCAGTAAGATAGATCGATATTAGGCATGGTAAAACATGGTACTCGTGGTAAATTAAGATTTAAACAATAAGACTAACCGTGCTGAGCTATATAACAATGATTCGTTTTTGGCGATGAATGAATCCAAACAGTTGCTCAGCTGTCTAATAAAACACATCATATATTAAAGCGTCTTTGGTGTTTCCATGGTTTCTACAAAATAAAACCTGAAACCAAGGGTATGATGTCATTGATGGATTTAAACATTCTTGAAACATTTGGGATAATGTAACAAAAATATATAACATTGTTCTAGTGGTTTTAATCCAAAAATCTTACATATTGTGCCTTTAATGATGTTGATAGAATTTTATTAATTTATTTTAATAATGGTTTTTTTAGCAAGTGTGGCAACATCTGAGTTTTGTCAAACAACTCTTCTTTCAGATTATCAAAGCACAAAGGGGTGAATCTGACTGATATTGGGCCAAACTACACAGATGGATTTGTCCAAATCTCCTCAGAACACCAAAGCAATTTGGAGAGTTTATGGCGTTTCAGGTAATCAAGAAAAATACAAATAATTTTAATTGACATGAGTTTCCAGAACAACTGCCACACGTTTAGTTAATTTGTTTTCTTTTTTACTCTAGAGGAAGCTGTAGTACAGGAAAGGTTATAGCATTAAAATGTTTTGGTGAGTCTTAACTTAATATAGAAGTCTGAAATAAAACATACTATCCACATATGCTGTCTGACTGAGTCTGATCACTTGTAATTTGCTTTATTATAGAATGTGGAACCAGAGCAAAGTTACCAAGGATTATTGGAGGAGTGGAAGCCACTCTGGGCAGATGGCCCTGGCAAGTGAGTCTCTACTACAGTAACCGCCACATCTGCGGAGGATCCATTATCACCAACCAGTGGATAGTAACAGCTGCTCATTGTGTCCACAAGTAAGATTCTACATTTACATTAAAATTGGCATGAAATGGAAGTCTTTTCTTCCCTATTGTGACGTATATCCGGCTTCTCAAACAAGACAAAATGTTGCACTCTCAAATGAGTGACAGGTTGTCCCGCCCTTGCGACAGTAAACACGTCATCAGAGTGTCACTGCAAAAGGGTGGGGAAATTGTTGTGATTGTGCATGGATAATTCTTTTTATAGTAAATACCGTAATATTCCATAACATTTTAAAAAAAAAAGTAGATTTTTGATTTCATGGTCACTTTAACTATGACATGACTTGTTTTCATAAACTTAAACAAGAACCCAAAACCAAACCCCAAACCAAAAAAAACAAGGGTTATAATATTTGGGTTAAGTATGTTTTAACCCCAAAAGGACATGTTTTTGTGAGACACACCCACTGGAACTGTGTAGTTGTTGACAGTAGTGTTGGAATGTGGTGCAGTGAGTGAATACAAAAGGTACAGGATTAAATAGATGACAGGGACTGCAACATAAAACATAATGCCAGTAAAGTTTCCAACAGTTACATGCTGGGCTCTGCAAATGAATTTATTATAAGGGATTAAAGGGATAGTTCAACCAAAAATGCTAATTCTGTCATTAATTACTCACCCTCATGTTGTTCCAAACCTGCTTCCGCAAGAACCAATGAGGTTAATTCTCGTATTAAGCAGCAAGTTTGAGTTTCTGCGAGAACCAATGAGGTTCATTCTCATATGCAACAAGTTTGAGCTTCTGCGAGAACCAATGAGGTTCATTCTCATGTTAAGCAGCAAGTTTGAGCTTCTGCGAGAACCAATGAGGTTCATTCTCATATGCAACAAGTTTGAGCTTCTGCGAGAACCAATGAGGTTCATTCTCGTGTTAAGCAGCAAGTTTGAGCTTCTGCGAGAACCAATGAGGTTCATTCTAATATGCAACAAGTTTGAGCTTCTGCGAGAACCAGTGAGGTTCATTCTCGTGTGTTACGCAGCACCTTTGAGGTTCTGCAAGAACCAATGAGGTCCGTAATTTTGTGTTACAAAGCACATAAGAAAACTTTAGAAAATTTGGACTAAACCGCTGAATTCATATGGATTAGTTTTACGGTCTCTTTATGAACTAAGTGGTAGTTGCGTAGCTGTCAATGGAGTGACAGAAATCACTCAGATTTCATCAAAAAGATTTTCATTTGTGTTCCGAAGATGAATGAAAGTCTTATGTGTTCGGAATGACATGAGGGTGAGTAAATCATGACCATTTTCATTTTTGGGTGAACTAACCCTGTAAGTGTTTATGATCTGATTTACTTGCTTATTGAAGCTACAGGCTACCTCAAGTGTCCAGTTGGGTGGTTTATGCTGGTATTGTAACCAGCAATTCAGCTAAACTGGCTCAATACCAAGGCTTTGCTGTGGAGAGGATCGTCTACAACAAGAATTACAACCATAGGACTCATGACAATGATATCGCTTTGGTGAAATTAAGAACCCCTTTGAACTTCTCAGGTGACCGATACTTTATTAATCACATGTATCGTATGTGTGCCACTGTGTGTCATGTATCTCATTAGGCCTATCTGCTGTTTCTTTCTTTACATATTTAGACACCATCAGACCTGTGTGTCTACCGCAGTATGACCATGATCTCCCAGGAGGGACCCAGTGCTGGATCTCTGGTTGGGGATATACACAGCCAGATGACGGTACTGTTATTCTTCAAATGCATATTTAAAAGTGTATACGAATATGTCAGGACCAGGGTTTAAACTAAAGCTGAACACAGAAGAAGGTGGAGAACCCAGGCGCAGAAACAAGGGCATAGTCAGGGACCACACTTAAAATGTCTTTAATAAGTCCAAAAAGTAAATACAAGACAATCTATGAAGTAATTCCAAACAGTAACTCCGGATCGTTCCAAAGAGCTAGAAAAAAAACACAAAGAGGATGCAGAAGTGTCAAAAGATAAATCCAACCCAGATAGCACATGTACATGTGTACAAACCATAGTGGTACAAACATTTGATAAACGTCTTAGAAAAAGCAGTTTTACATACACAAATCATAAACATCTTAAAAACATTTTCTAAAGTTTGAAAATCTGACAGGAAACGAATAAGAGACATGTATTACAGATGAGCAAACACTCTAAAAATGCATCATATATAGATGTCTCCGTGATGTATGTGTGCTATCAGTGTAAGCGATTCCCAAAAATATAAACAATTAAAATCCATAAATAACCCCACAACAGGTCTTCAAACTCAAAATAAGGTCCACAGAAGACAAAATACATAGTCTAAGGGCAAATGAATACACTAAAATCAGAGAAATAACAAAAAAGACTGGCAAGGCTTGTCACAAAACATCAAACTAGTAATGGGCGCATTCAAGACACTGCTTTGTGAAGCTTCAAAACTTTTGCGAATCATTTGTTTTGAACCATTGATTCAACGCGATTCCAGTAAATGATGCTTTGTTACATCATAACTGTTTCAAAATGTTTCAAATTTCAATGGTCCTCCACTAGGGGGCGATAATCTCTCAGGCATAACATTATGACCACCTTCCTAATAATATTGGTCCCCCTTTTGCTGCCAAAACAGCCCTGACCCATTAAGGCATGGACTCCACTAGACCCCTGAAGATGTGCTGTGGTATCTGGCACCAAGATTTTAGCAGCAAATCCTTTAAGTCCTGTAAGTTGCGAGGTGGGACCTCCGTGGATCAGACTTGTTTGTTCAGCACATCCCACAGATGCTCGATTGGATTGAGATCTGGGGAATTTGGAGGCCAAGTTAACACCTCAAACTCGCTGTGCTCCTCAAACCATTCCTGAACCATTTTTGCTTTGCTTTTGCGCATTATCCTGCTGAAAGAGGCCACGGCCACCAGGGAATACCGTTTCCATGGAAGGGTGTACATGGTCTGCAACAATGCTTAGGTAGGTGGTACGTGTCAAAGTAACATCCACATGGATGGCAGGACCCAAGGTTTCCCAGCGGAACAAAGCATTTTCCTAAGCATCACGCTGCCTCCACTGGCTTGCCTCCTTCCCATAGTGCATCCTGGTGGCATGTGTTCCCCATAAGAAATGCACACGCACCCAGCCATCCATGTGATGTAAAAGAAAACGTGATTCATCAGACCAGGCCACCTTCTTCCTTTGCTCCGTGGTCCAGTTCTGATGCTCACGTGTCCACTGTTGCCGCTTTCGGTGGTGGACAGGGGTCAGCATGAACACCCTGACTGGTCTGCAGGTATGCAGCCTCATACGCAACAAACTGCGATGCACTGTGTATTCTGACACCTTTCTATAACCAGCATTAACTTCTTAAACAATCTGAGCTACAGTAGCTCGTCTGTTTGATTGGACAACACAAGCTAGCCTTCGCTCCCCACATGCATCAGTGACCGGGAACACCCCACAAGAGCTGCAGTTTCGGAGAAGATCTGACCCGTCTAGCCATCACAATTTGGCCCTTGTCAAACTCGCTCAAATCCTTACGCTTACCCATTTTTCTTCAACTTAAAGGACAAAATGTTCACTTGCTGCCTAATATATCCCACCCACTAACAGGTGCCAAGATGAAGAGATAATCAGTGTTATTCACTTCACCTGTCATGCCTGATCGGTGTATTTTACCTGATCTCAGATCAGTTTTATAAATTTGCAGACATTTGATGGCACACTCTAAAAAGCTTAGTTTCTCCCATCAATACGTCAAACACTGAGCACAGAACTGAGGAGCAGAACAACTTACCTCACAGGAAACAAGACATGTGAAAACAATGACACATGATACAATGCTGGAAATTTTTAAATGAAACACAATGAGGGCCTCTAGTGGCCAAAACAAGTCCATAATCTTGACATAAATACTATTTAAATTCAAATTATGATTTAGGAGTGTTAAAAGCTGTCATAAGACATTGTACTAATTGTAAATGTAAATTATGTCAATTCTTTTTTGAAGTTCATATACCAGAGGTTCTCAAAGAGGCACCTGTACCTTTAATAAGCACAAAGAAATGCAATAGCTCGTGCATGTACAATGGAGAGATCACCCCTCGAATGCTCTGTGCAGGATATACAGAGGGAAAAGTAGATGCATGTCAGGTGAGCTCCATGTATGTTACTCAAAATGCATGCCATGAATGTTTTTTTTCCACAAATATATGGCATTTATATAATAAAGAAGATGTAGTAATGGATCTTCGTTTTCTTAGGGGGACAGTGGAGGTCCTCTGGTTTGCCAGGATGAAAATGTTTGGAGGCTGGTTGGTGTTGTTAGCTGGGGAACAGGCTGTGCTGAGCCAAACCATCCAGGGGTTTATACCAAAGTGGCTGAGTTTTTAGGGTGGATATATGAGATTGTTGAGGTATGTAAATTAAGAGACAATGGCCAATGAAAGATGAACTCAGCTTTTAACTTCCTTTGTGTTCTTACATCTTGATTCCTGTCCTAGAGCTACTAAAGACGAAGATGTTTGATAGTAGAAGAGAAGAATATCCTGACCTGTGGCTTTTTTCTTTTATTTATTATATTTTATTATGTAAAGCCTCAACATTTACAGAACAAGGTAAAGATTATATTTAGATGTTCAGTACATTACATGTTTACTGTTGTGTTACTGAACAAGAAAATTGTGGTTTTAAAATAAACGTTTGATATTTACAACAGAGAACAATGTGAGCTTTTTTATTCAAATTAAATTCTTCATCCTAACCCTAACCTTAACAGGCACTTAATTCTAACAGAAAAGTTTTTTAGTACTCGAGACCAGTCTTTTTTTTTTTTTTTTTTTTTTTGTCTCGGTCTCTGACCGATTTGTCTCGGTCTCGGCTGCATTTTTACTGTCTTGTCTTGGTCTCAGACTAACAGAGGTCTCTGGATTTTATCTCAAGATCGGTCAAGACCACACCTCACTAAATTGCTGGTACATTGTCTGATCATCATCAACATCATCAATGTGATTTAATTTAAAACTTAGCTTATTTCTAATATGAGGGGGTTTTTTTGTTACTGTGGTGACGGATTCAATGCAATGCAGGATTATCTCAAAAAAGTCAAATGCCCAAAATGAATGCAAATGCCCACAAAATTCAAGATACGATTGCAAAAAAGTACTTTTTTTTATTTAAAGATTTTTTTATATTATAACATTACAATATACACTCACCTAAAGGATTATTAGGAACACCATACTAATACTGTGTTTGACCCCCTTTCACCCTCAGAACTGCCTTAATTCTACGTGGCATTGATTCAACAAGGTGCTGAAAGCATTCTTTAGAAATGTTGGCCCATATTGATAGGATAGCATCTTGCAGTTGATGGAGATTTGTGGGATGCACATCCAGGGCACGAAGCTCCCGTTCCACCACATCCCAAAGATGCTCTATTGGGTTGAGATCTGGTGACTGTGGGGGCATTTTAGTACAGTGAACTCATTGTCATGTTCAAGAAACCAATTTGAAATGATTTGAGCTTTGTGATATGGTGCATTATCCTGCTGGAAGTAGCCATCAGAGAATGGGTACATGGTGGTCATAAAGGGATGGACATGGTCAGAAACAATGCTCAGGTAGGCCGTGGCATTTGAACAATGCCCAATTGGCACTAAGGGACCTAAAGTGTGCCAAGAAAACATCCCGAACACCATTACACCACCACCACTACCAGCCTGCACAGTGGTAACAAGGCATGATGGATCCATGTTCTCATTTTGTTTATGCCAAATTCTGACTCTACCATCTGAATGTCTCAACAGAAATCGAGACTCATCAGACCAGGCAACATTTTTCCAGTCTTCAAGTGTCCAATTTTGGTAAGCTCGTGCAAATTGTAGCCTCTTTTTCCTATTTGCAGTGGAGATGAGTGGTACCCGGTGGGGTCTTCTGCTGTTGTAGCCCATCCGCCTCAAGGTTGTGCATGTTGTGGCTTCACAAATGCTTTGCTGCATACCTCGGTTGTAACGAGTGGTTATTTCAGTCAAAGTTGCTCTTCTATCAGCTTGAATCAGTCGGCCCATTCTCCTCTGACCTCTAGCATCAACAAGGCATTTTCGCCCACAGGACTGCCGCATACTGGATGTTTTCCCTTTTCACACCATTCTTTGTAAACCCTAGAAATGGTTGTGCGTGAAAATCCCAGTAACTGAGCAGATTGTGAAATACTCAGACTGGCCCGTCTGGCACCAACAACCATGCCACGTTCAAAATTGCTTAAATCACCTTTCTTTCCCATTCTGACATTCAGTTTGGAGTTCAGGAGATTGTCTTGACCAGGACCACACCCCTAAATGAATTGAAGCAACTGCCATGTGATTGGTTGATTAGATAATCGCATTAATGAGAAATTGAACAGGTGTTCCTAATAATCCTTTAGGCGAGTGTAATTAAGCAATATCACAAGAGCAAGAGAGCTGTTTTCAAGAATATGAGCATGATTGCAAACGTGATATTGATTTTATACACAAGAAGTTAAGATCAAATGACTTAAAATGTTTGCTAGTTCACCAATGTGTTTTGTTACTAAATGAATCAGCCGAATAAATTATGACGTGACTTACTCGAGAAGTGTTGAAGTGTCACCTATTGTTTTATTTTTCAATCATATTTCTATATTCAAAATGTTATTTTTAAAACATTAATCTCAACATTATTTATGCAGGTGTAATTACCAATTCAGATGCACCATCTGTGCCATCTCTGCAATGTACTTTTTTTTTTTTTGTTAGTTAGTTAGTTAGTTAGTTTGTTATTTTGATTGGTAACAGCTCTGTAGTGCATTACCCTATTCTAATTGTATTTATTGATTAAATATAAGGCATTTCTCAGACAGTAGATATGGATCGTTTAGATCCATTTGAGGATTGCTAGCCTTGTCTTGGTCTTGACATGGTCTTGGTCTCATCACCTTCTGGTCTGGGTCTCAACTTGGTCTCGGTCAGTCTCGACTACAACACTAGACTGAACACTACTTTTTTGCAAAGTTAGCTTAGGCCTATATTTTGTTGTGGCATATCAAGTTTATGTCATTAAAGTGAACTTACGCTTTGTAATATTGATTTCACCAAGAGGGTACAGCCAACTGTACCTGTTAGTTTTCTGGCAAGCCTCGTTCAATCACAGTCGGTCGTGACTACTCAAGATTTTCTGAAAGTAAGACAAAATATTTCCTAATATTTGAAAGAGCCTCGGTTGCGATTTGGCCATTTCCTGAATGGAATTTTTTTGACTAAACAGCGCCATCTATCGGAAGAACAGTGCATGTGTTATATTAGTTTCTATGGTAACCTTTGAGTTTAGCAACAAGGTGAACAGCTTTTGTTCCGTATTAGCTTTTCTTTTAGTTGTTACAGTAGCTTTGATACACTTCAAGCATGGAAATCCCTGGCTATGATAATAACGCAGCTGTGCAGCAGGTGAATCAGTTTTGGTCGATGTTAGATGACATGTCTCAGAACAATCCGGAGGCCTACAGGACCTTCATTGAACGCCAGTTACGGGAGGGAGCGGAGCTTCACTCCTCGCCGCAGCCGCACGCCTGCATCCGCACTTCTGTACTGGTAACCACCTTGCTTTTTAACCTTTAACGAAACTCTGTTTTGACTGATTTTATAGATCTTAACAAACAAAGCTACAGCTGTATGAGAGCACTTTAGAGGCCTTTTTTGATGTGATGCCATTGACATGTTTTTGAACATATTCCTGATAACAACATGCAATACTTTGAAAAAAGTGGTATTTAAATTGCACGAAACGCTATGAATGTGATAATCATAGTAATCTGATACCTTTATTGAACCATGATGCCACAGTAAAAGTTGAAAATGGCTGGCATAGGCTGTACAAATAATTATGAAATCAGAAATTATGAAGTGAAATGGTTACTTTTCAGGGACCAAAGGAAGATATATTGTACATTAACATGTGTGGTTGGAAACGTGTACCAGCGGCCACTTCTTACAGTGATCCTGTTCCTGTGTGTGGAGGACGACTGGAGAAAGTAACAGAGGAGAAAGGTACAAAAATCTCATCATTGCTGCTTTCAAAACTTTTTCTTTAAACAAAAATACTTTTTGGTTCCTAGTCTTGTGTTCCAGTTAACCTACTTCATTTTCTCCTTGATTAACTTCATATTGATCCTTAAATTCTTAAACTTATCTATTCTTGTGTGTTCTTGTGCAGAGCATTACAGTGTCGTTGATGTGGCCTTCAACCCTGAGGTTCTGGAGATGACAGAGAAAGACAAACATGAGAAAGAGAAGCTCCGCCTGCTCGCTTTGAACTTCATCCAACAACAGCACAATCTGAGTCTGTCCCAACGCTACAAACTCACCAAAGACAAAAGCAAAGGCAGCATCCAGGATATGAAGCAGCGTCTCATGTCACCACATGCATGCAAATCTTCTCCCAATAAGCCACAATCTGAACCAGGTAAAATAATGCACATACTTTAGAAAGGTTTTTTAAAGCTACAGGGATGAGCTAATTGTATAGAACCTCATGGCCAACCTGCTGGAATGCAAATTGTGCGATTTTGTAATATTAAAGAGTTAGATCACCAAAAATGTAAATGTAAATTAGTTAGTACTTAGTTACTTACCCTCATGTTGTTCCAAACCCATAAGACCTTCGTTCATCTTTGGAACACAAATGAAGGTATTTTAGATCTGAGATCTTTCTGTCCCTCCATTCACAGCCAATGCAACGACTACTTTCAAGGCCCAGAAATGTAGTTAAGGCATCATAGAAGTAATCCATCATGTGACCCAAGTTGTATAACCTCAATTTTATGAAGCGACCGAGTGCTTTGTTTGTGCAAAAAAACATAATTTACCAGTTTATTGACAAAGATATTAGTTCACACAGCAACATCTGCTGTTGCATCAACACAACATGCGTGCGTCGTGGTGCTCTTGTAAATGTGCGTTGGAGATTAATATTTTGTAAATAAAGTGGTGAATTATGTTTTTTTTGTGCAAACAAAGCACTTGCGTCGCTTTATAAAATTGAGGTTAAACCACTGGAGTCACATGGATTACTTTATTGATGTCTTTACTACCTTTCTGGGCCTTGAAAGTGGTAGTTGAGTAGATTGTCAATGGGACAGAATTTCCATCTTTGGGTGAACTAACCCTTTATACACCGCTTGTTTTACAGCCCCATCACTCCTGCAGCAGATCTCCTCACTGCGAATGGCTGAGAGGAATGAGGACTCATCCATACAACTGAGCATGGAGCAGGAGAAGAAACCAGCCCGACCAGGTCTCATTGAGGTGATCTCCAGCACAGAATCAGACCAGTCTCAACCACAACAACCCCAGCATCATCTCACAGTCTGTCCTGACGGCAGCGGTTCGTCTAGGAGCCTGAAGCTGAGTGTCAAGCTTCCTGGAGTGAGATCTGTATCACAGTGCCAGCTCAGCGTCTCTCAGGTCAGTATTCCTGGTAGCTGTGTGGGTTGAAGTTTTAATTACAAAACAGATGCCTTTTATTTTATATAATTTCTTCTTTTATTCTATTGGAACTAAATCGTAATTTCCATAGTTCTGATTTAACCTTTCTACAGCTCTTATATTGTACATATTTTTTTAAAGGGATAAGTCACCCAAAAATGAAGATAATATGATTTTCAAGGGGTGTAACGATACACCGATGTCACGGTTTTGGAGCCACGGTTCGGTTCGGTTCTGTTTGCTGTGGAGTCAGGGTTCATGGCAGGGGACCAGCAATAATAACACTAAGATTCACTTTTAACTTAATAATAACAACATATAATTTAACTTATTAACTTAATATTAAATTAACTGTATACATTGGCTTCACGTTAGCAGTTAGCATACCTGATTAAACTAAAATTAATTAAATACCTCCACTGTAGACTATAAATAATCTAATTTTACCATTTACCATAATGTTTAAAAAAAACAAGCACATTTATTTCATAAAAATTGATGAAACACGCAAGTAATTTTCCACTTTAGCCTACTTAACAAACACTTAAATTGTATGAATATGACTAATACTGATAAATAAATAGGCCTATAAATTAAACAGTAGTTTGTTAATACAATAACGTACACCACACTAATCTAAAAATAAACAAAATAACATAAATTGAAAATAAAGTGGCATTTTACCACAGTTACCATGGTGAATACACAATACTTCATGAACTGTTAATGAAACATGAAAACTGCTCCTGATGATCAGAATGAACACCTGCATGCAAATCCTTCCCAGCGTACACACGCCGAACCAGTTACGTGATTTATTGGTACTTTACTTTTATTTCATGACTTACGAATTGACATCGTAATGTTGCTCATGGTTTCTCTTGGGCTTTATGAAGAGATGCACGGCCTCATGCGCACGTGAAACTAAAGAGTGTGCGCTACGAGCACAGTATGACGGCTGACAGGACACGAAAGCGGTTTTCTGACGTGAGAGAGATTTTTATTTCGTAACAGGGCACAAGCTACGGAAATTACGATATTGCTGGGACTCCAAGGTAGCATTTTGCCTATACTTGGCTAAATGGGGAAACTGGCTCTCTGTCCTTCCACCATGCAGTTCATCTCTCTGTCCTTCCACCATCACCCAAGTCACGTGACATGCACTCAGAAGACAAAAGTTAGTGTATATTTAGTAAATAATATTATTATAATAATATTTGGTAACAATACAGCTCTTATTTGTTGTTAAAAGTGCACTAATTACTATTTAATCAAATGTCAAGGAAGAAAAAAAAATGATTTTGTGACATAAGGTGAAGTGAGAGCTGGGCTGGGGCAGCAGGGGGCGGGGCTCGCTCGGTTCGACATGAGAGAATCGCGGTTCGAACCGTGGGTGGTGTATCGCGGTTTTTCGGTTCGGTTTGAAAATCGTTACACCCCTATGATTTTCTCACCCTCAAGCCATCCTAGGTGTATATGACTTTCTTCTTTCAGACGAGCACAATCAGATTTATATTTAAAAAATCATTGAAGCCCAGAAAAGTGCATCCATCCATCATAAAAGTAATCCATACGACTCCAGAGGTTAATAAAGGCCTTCTGAAGCAAAGCGATGGGTTTGTGTAAGAAAAATGTCCATATTTAAAACTTTAAAAACTTAAATAACTAGCTTCTGACAGACGGCCATACGCATCGATTTACGGTGAAAGAGTAACCCCTGACCTGACACATGGCGTATTGATGAGCGCAGACGTGCAGAGGATAGAGCAAAACAAAACACTGATCACGAATTAGAAGTCTAAAGTGAGAATTTTTTAAGAGAAATGATGGAGGATTTTGATATAAGAGAAGAGGAGCTTGAGTTTGTTGCCCAGCTCTGTTTGTTTGAACCGCGAGAGGCGCCAAAGCTTACGCTACTCCTACATCCTACATCATACATCGCGTCAGGGGTTACTCTTCTGCCGTAAGTCGACTGCTGGAAGCTAGTTATTATAGTCTATAAAGATTTAATTATGGATATTTCTCTAACAAAAACCATCAATTTGCTTCAGAAGGCCTTTATTAACCTCTGGAGTCGTGTGGAGCACTTTTTGGGCTTCAAAATCAGGACCGCCATTCACTGCCATTATAAAGCTCAGAAGAGCCAGGACATTTTTTTATATGTAACTCCAATTGTATTCGTCTGAAAGAAGGATGTCATATAACATGAGGGTGAGTAAATCATGGGCTAATTTTCGTTTTGGGGGAACTATCCCTTTAAGGTTTTTGTTCATGATGTGGACTCAATAAGAAGTTGGTTTTTATTATTTAGGATGATATTCTCCTGGAAGTTGAGGACATTTATTATCTCCATCTTCCATTTCCTGAGTTGGTCAAGGAGGAGACATGCGTTGCAACGTTTAGCAAGAAGAAACAGACTTTAAATGTTACTGTGACAATGTTATGAGAACACTTCACTCTTATTAATCCAAAAACTGAAGATATAAACACCTTCCAGATCATTTTCTGAGAAATATATAGTTGTATTATTAACGTTTGTCTCAAAGATCATTAGTCATTCAAGGTTACAATTTACATTATTACTTAATACTTTATTATTTTGTTATTGCTGTTAATTGATTAATGTCTGATATATTTGATATATAATGCTGTGCTTTTATTTTTTTAATAAATGAATAGAATACTAAACAATAAAATCACTCATTTTACAGTGAATTTAGGCCTCACATCATTATAAAGTACAGTATGAAAAATGGAAGCTCATTTTGAGATTTGCTGAAGATTACATTCAAATGTTAAATTATTGAATGTTACATGACGGCAAATGTAATTGAAATGTGTAAGTATGGAAAATGAGTATAAACAATTAAATACCCAATACTGAAAAATGAAAAAATCTCTAACCAATAACCAATATGACTGATATATTGTGCATCACCATAATTTTACACGATTGCATATACAAAAAAGCCCCCATTCACCTGTGCACAGAATGTCTTTAATAAAAGTGTCAACAGCATTTGCATTTACAGCACAGATACCAAACACTATGAACAGACATGCAAACTTGATAGGAAAAGTACAATCATTTTCAAAGGGAATACTTCAATATTTTCAAATGTTACAAATTTTTACAAACAAAGTTGTCCCTGCTTTTCCCACCCTTTATTTTTGAAGGATAGTCGAGAAAGGTTGACATACATTTTTGTGAAAAAGTGAATGTGTGCATATGTTGATATGATATGTTCTCTTGAAATGGCATTTTTTTTCTGGCAGGACAATACATGCACACATGTGATGTTCTTGTCACAGTTTGGCAACTAACGCGATGTGTTTATTATTTGTCACAGCACAAGACAAAAACGTATTTTCTTGCTCTATTCTTATCACAATGGCATTGTTGAAACACTAGTTTCTGGGAAACAAAATGTACCATAGCTTTAATACACTTTTAATGTATGTAAACTGTTTTTTAATAATATTATTTTCATCTTCAAAATGCATTTACTCTATTTTACAAACACTTTCCTGATGTAACGACATAGTGAACAGGTTTGGTGAGATTCACAGTTAGTATAGGACAAAGGCTTCAGAGTTGCAGGGATGAGGTATATATGGGGTAAAACATACATTCTGAATCGATCGGAACCCTCATGTTCTATCTCCCCTCTCCATGATCCTCCTCCACCCATGCAACGATCTTCCCTTCCCAGCCAGGTATAACAGCATCGTCCTGAAACACCTGAAAAACAGAGTTATTTCTCAAATACTCAAAGCACATTTAGACAAAGGCACTGAGTGTTCACTAATTCAGAACATTGAATTATTCCTGATTGGGTGTGATTTGTTTTTTTCACCTCTTCCTTCACCGTTCCAAACTCTGGATCCAGAGATTTGAAGTGATATCGGAAACTGCCATGTCTATCCACAGCTGCCTTGAAGTCCTGTAGCGTGACCTCCCCCAGCCTACCAATAAAAAGTTTATATTTAGATACACAATACATCTATAAGATGATGCTATGATGTGATTCTTGTCGACTCGTCACCTCTTAGGGATGTTGACTAGGAAGGGTGTGAGAGAGCGATCTGTGTAGTAGAGTACTTTGGTTGAGGCTGCCGCGCTAAGAACAGGGCTACTGTGAGAATGAGCCATCTCTGGAAAAAAGAAAACAATTTACTTATATATAATGCATTAATTGCATAAAAGTGGCAACTCTGCATGAATTTCTAGCTGAATAGCATTGAATTGACCTACTTGAGCTTGATGGCCATGATTCTCGGTCTGTGTGATTTGCTTTTCGTCCAGGAGACCTGGTTGAACCCTGTGGTGGTACAACAAACGGTTTTTAAAGTCAGTGATTCAGAGCATATATCACACTGCCAAAGTCACGGATTTCAGTTAGTTCACATACAGTAACGGTGTTTCGTCATACAGTTTCGATGGTTCGCCGCTATAGGGTTTGTTTTTTGCTCACAAAAAGTATTCTCCTCTCTTCATAAAATTAAAGTTGAATCACTGGAGTCACATGGACTATTTTAACAAAATAGTCAAAATTGAAAGTGTTAATTAAATGGCTGTCTATGGAGGGGTCAGAGAGCTCTCCGATTTCATCAGAAATATCTTGATTTGTGTTCAGATGAATGAAGGTTTGGAACGACATGAGGGTGTGTAATTAATGACAGAATTTTCGTTTTTGGGTGAACTTTTGGTTAGTGAACATTTTTGAACATAGTGATGACTTGATGAATAGCTATCACCGTTGCTACCTAGTCATTTTGACAAAGGGAAAAGTCACGAAAAACAGTCGTGGTTGAATATTATTTCAGAATTAAATAAACAAGTAAGTTTATTAATTTATAAGTTTATAAATAAATAAGACTCTGTGTGTAATACATGCCTGAATTCCTCGCTTAATTTCGTGCATGCTGCCATGCATTATAGAGATTAAAGGATCAGAAAAAAAGTGAGTGATTTCAGACACAGCAACAGAAGCTGCGTTTCCACCACAGGAACTTTCCCCAGGAACTAGGGACTTTGGGGTGGTACTCTGTGTGTTTCGACTGCAGGGACCAGGGTCTAAATGAAGTTCCGGGTAAAAATGTCCCCCTCAGAAAGTCCCTGCTCGCGAGGTAGTACGTTTTCAAAGTTCAAGAACTTTTGGGGGTGGGACTTGGGTGCTGAACATGCTGATTAGTTCATGCAGCATTTTATTTACCACCATTTTTAAAAGTCGTTGCGGTGTGTGCAGAGTTGTTTGGTATTTGAATCAACAATGTAGTATAAAAATATACGACCGATGGACCGACAACAAGGTTCAGGCTTTATTAAGCTTATATGTTGAGGACGAAATCCAGTGGGAACTGTAATGTTGCACGCAGTCCTATGTCACCGGAATAATTTGCCTAATCTTCACGGTACTTTTCCCCCAATGGAAATGCAGACAGCAACAGTTCTGGTGGAAAAAAGTTCCTGGGACAAATTGTTCTGGGTAATTTTGGTAGAAATGCAGCTAGAGGTGACCCCGACTCTGGGGCTATTCAAAGTCGAGGAATCCCCATCACTAAGTGCAACACCTAGGGGTGAATTCAGATTGATTGCATATTTCCTATTATCCAGAATATTGGATACAGATCATGGTTGACCTTGCCTTTCTCTCCTGCCTTTTCTTGGACTCTGTGGTATGAAGGCGGTCCACCAGACTGGCCACGCCTTGCTCCAGCGTGTCCAACATGTGATGCTGCGGGTCATGACCGCTGAAACTGTCCCTCAGGCTACGCAGAGCATCTCGCACCAAATGTAGCTCGTCCCCCTGATGCACACATTCAGCCAGAACCAAAGAACAAAAAACGTACTCATTTAGTAGAAATTGAGCAAATACTTTTTCAAATGAAGAATGACATGACTCACCATTCTGTGCTGGAAAACAGTGGATGATGTGTCTATCATGTGACTGTAGCCATTATTCTCACAGCCTGACAACTGGAGCAAACAATTTTATATTATTAATGTAGAACATTACACATTTACTTGAAAGTCATATATTATAGTTTATGCTAAAGCAGTTTTTATTGCTGTTATGCCTATATCTGCATTTTATGGTAACGTCTATGGAATACAAAGCTAAATAGTTCACCCAAAAATTATTTTGTCATCATTTACTCACTCAAGTTGTTCCAAACCCATATGAGCATTTCCGTTGTGTTTTGTTGAACACAAAAGAAGATATTAGAAGAATGTCGGTAACCAGATAGTAGCCATTGACTTCCGTAGTAGGAACAAATAGAGTGATAACAAAGTCAATGGCTACCTCAACAGTCTGGTTACCAACTTTATTCTAAATATCATCTTTTGTGTTCAGCAGAACTATCCCTTTAATAGGACATAGTATGGACGTCGGAAGCAAAAAAAAATGTGGATGGGTCCTCCACCATAAAAATTTTACTGGAGTAGACGCCATTTCCTATTTTCCGGTGCCTTTTAATTAACCAATTGCTTTTATAGCCTAAAACGGTTAGCACATACCTGGCAAGGTTTCCCACAAATGAACAAGCAACAAAAGTCTAGCAAGTTGTTTTGAACAAAAAATCCTTGCTATGTGCCAAAATGTTGCTATGTGTGACACAGACAAAAACACTAGATGGCGCAGTAACTTTCCTGTAGCTCAAACAATAAGAGCGTGGCGCTAGCAACGCCAAGGTCATGGGTTCGATTCCCAGGGAAAGCAAGAACTGACAAAATGTAAAAATGTGTACCTTGAATGCAATGTAAGTCGCTTTGGATAAAAGCGTCTGCCAAATGCGTAAATGTAAATGTTATACCGTGCTGCAGTCTCAAGACTCAGCTGTGTGGTAACAAGTATATTACAATGGTATTGAACACAGCTCAGCTAATTATAATCAAGAACTGGAAGTGTCCATTTTTATAACGTGTTTTGATACTTTTGTATTTTTATACAGTGTGCAGTCATCGCAGTGTGCAAAGAGCGATTCAAAAACAACACGCTTGAAACAGGAGGAGGAAAACACTACATTGGATGGGGAACTTGAGTGTTTGTGCAAAGTTTGTGCGCTGTTTTTTCTTCTGAACTATGTTGCCATGATTGATCCACTACTTTTCTTCTTCTGCTAATGTCCTGTTGATGACACGATTCAGTGCAGCCCTCCAATGACTGGTAGAGTATTAAAAAAATGAACTCAGCCATCCGTTGAGTGTACTTTGGCTGGATGCCAAATGGCACCCTAAATCCTCACGGTCTTCCTCTGAGTCCACACTTTTGTGACGTAATGCCGCTTTGACTGCTGGACAAATTCCTTTGCGTTGCGTGCAAACTTGCGGGCTCAGCTGAAGTGCGCATCGAGGGCACATAATGGCCACAAAGCGGGCGCTCGCGACTACCTTTCTGAAACTTAAAGTTCTGCATAATTAAGGGCGTGGGCACTTGAGTGACAGGTGGATTCCCACTATGGTCGAGCTAAGTGGGCATGGTTTCAGCAACCAGGCACCTCAGCTCCACCCACATCCTGCTTCTTTGCCCATTTTCAGTTATCCGGGAGTGACGTGCTGCCAAGATGACGGCGGGCAGCTCTGCCCACTTTGGGCTTAAAAAAACGCTCTTCAGAAACCTACGAGTGACGTCGCAGACACTATGTGAAATGCGGAAATTGAAGTATACACGGGGGTGCGCTGAATTAGAGACGGTAAAAGTGAGTGGGTCCAATATCATTAGTCTTAAAAAGTAGGTGGGTCTTGTCCCACCCACATACAATGGTTCCGACGCCCATGGGACATACAATTATTGCAGAAACGAGCCCATTTTTCCCCTAGTAGTTTATTTAGTTACCCTATGATAGCTTTCACTGATCCTGTGCAGGGCATCATCCAGTTTTGCTTGCTGCTGCTGAAGAAGTCTGTCTTTCTGCCCAAGTTCTTTCTACAAAGATGAGTGCATGTGACATAACAAATTAATTTACTATACAGACCAGCCAAAAATAGAGCCAACATAGGTTTATCTAATTAATGAAAACACTATAGATGATTAAAAAAACACTAAATAGGATCCAAATACACTCAGCATGATTAGGATAAATTTGCCTACTTTGTATTCACTCAGCAATCTGTTTCGTTCACTCAACTTCCTTTCCAGTTCCACCTAAAGAACAAGACAAAAGAAAATTTGCAAATAAATCTTTAATATATCTGACACATAAAAGCAAATGCAATTACTTTTTATATTAGTGTTGATGACTCACATTCTGTCCCTCTAGCTCCTCTCTGGCCATGCTGGATCTGAGCAGCTCCTGTTTGAGCTGCAGCACTGAGTCCTCCTGCACAGACATTCTCTGCTGCAAGGCATCCTGGGTAAATAGATGGACATAGAAACAAACCCTACTTATCCTAAATGGCAACAAATCTGCTATGCACTGCATAAGCTAATGTTGAAATGAAATAATTGGATAATTATTCACACTTTTGTCATTAATAATATTAAAAATTAACATATTCAAAATGTTCTACACTTAATTTCACCTGGACTCACCTTAATAGCCTGCAGATTACGTGCCTCCTGCTTGTATCTTAAAAGTTCTCTCTGAAAAACACATTAAAACCCTCATTCGATATACAAACTGTAGTATATTCAGCTTATACGCTTTAAACAATGATATGATCAATGAGTTAGGATAACATATGTTTTACATTGTTTTAACTCACCAAAATAAGTTTTCAAATGTTTCTGTTATACAAGATTCAACAATTTTTTTAAGTCAGTTTAATGTAATTTAAGTTGAAATGACTTAAAAATCCAAGTTGATTGTACTTAAAAATTTAAAGTCCTCATGAAATCAAAACTGACCCTATTTACTTTGTTAGCACATTATTACAGGTCTTAGGGTGAACAATTAATCCGTGCAAGTTAATACACAGAAAAAAAAAAATAGTTTGCCGTGGTAATCTTTAATCAAAATCTGAAAAGTAACCTCCGGTCTGGAAACGGCGTTCCCTTTCCGATGACAGCAGTTTGATGGCTTAGGTTTGAAAATCCTTAACCACTCCCCTCCAACGAGATGTGGAGAGGAGGAGCGCTGAAGTAAAACCCTGCCCTTTATTCAATATTCCGTTTCACTTGGAAATACGTCACAGCACTGAAGAAAACTCAGTTGCATAATATATGTTCGCAGTTGCATAATATATGTTCATATCACATATATTATGCACTCCTGTAACATTCACCAGCAAAATAAAAAAAATAAATAAAAAAAAGTGCGGTGATGACCTCAACACTGTGGTAGGCACCTCATTACTGCAGTATTGCGGTAATACCTTCAGATCTAAAGACTCCTCCATACTCTGGTCCAGACGACTGCGGATTAAAATCTTCAATGGTAGAATAGAAAGGATATGTCATTACTATAATAGACTGTAAATGAGACATGCACAAAAGCAGAATGTTGCATTACCAGCTGCTGCTCTGAGCTGGCACTGTCTCCAAAGCTCAGAGTAGATGTCTGCTCATCCTCAGGTAGTGACCCATGCAGCAGTAAGGCCTGAATGAAGACATGTGAGGTAATGTGAGTAAAACTAGTCCATACAGTGCTGTTGCACCAACAGTGTTCCAAACAACTTTCCAAGCTTGGATGCTGTTTGATGATTAGACTAACCATCTTCTCACTTAAAGCTGTATTTCCTCTTTTCAATCTTTTTATCTCTGTTCTACTCCTCCTGTCATTGCATTAGATAATTAAAGATGCCTTCTATAAACCCGACAAATAAAAGGATACTTTGAAATGCTGGATTGATGAGCTTGAAAGGCTTGGTCATTGCTTCTATTTAGAAGAGTGACATTAATCATGATGGATTAGGAAAATCTGCCAAACTGTGCAAAGTAATCTTAATCTGAATGAATGAACTGCTTTACTTTTACAAGCACTAATTCTTTGCTTAAAATGTAGTAGTGGAGGTAGGGCTGTGACAGTATGGGATTTTTCTTTATGGTGAAGATGCAACCAATCACATGGTTTGGCGGTTTGACACTAAACACTCGATCAGTTATTTTTACAATGCCTTTATGAAATTTTATGGAGCTTTTAAGTTTTAGAGGAATGGACTTTAAATGGAGGGACAGAAATCATTTTAGGTATCTTAATTTGTGTTTGGAAGTTAAACATGAAGGTGAGTACATGATGACAGAATTTACATTTTTGGGTGAAGTATTCCTTATAAATAGTGTAAGCTGAGCCTTGGATAAAAACTCTATATCACAAATCATATCGTTTACATCAACGATGGATATCGTAGCATTTTTATATCGAAGACAGTAAATTACAAACCCGATTCCAAAAAAGTTGGGACACTGTACAAATTGTGAATAAAAAAGGAATGCAATAATTTGCAAATCTCATAAACTTATATTTTATCCACAATAGAATATAGATAACATATCAAATGTTGAAAGTGAGACATTTTGAAATGTCATGCCAAATATTGGCTCATTTTGGATTTCATGAGAGCTACACATTCCAAAAAAGTTGGGACAGGTAGCAATAAGAGGCCGGAAAAGTTAAATGTACATATAAGGAACAGCTGGAGGACCAATTTGCAACTTATTAGGTCAATTGGCAACATGATTGGGTATAAAAAGAGCCTCTCAGAGTGGCAGTGTCTCTCAGAAGTCAAGATGGGCAGAGGATCACCAATTCCCCCAATGCTGCGGCCAAAAATACTGGAGTAATATCAGAAAGGAGTTTCTCAGAGAAAAATTGCAAAGAGTTTGAAGTTATCATCATCTACAGTGCATAATATCATCCAAAGATTCAGAGAATCTGGAACAATCTCTGTGCGTAAGGGTCAAGGCCAGAAAACCATACTGGATGCCTGTGATCTTCGGGGCCTTAGTGCTACTGTAATGGACATCACAACATGGGCTCAGGAATACTTCCAGAAAACATTGTCGTGAACACAATCCACCGTGCCATTCGCCGTTGCCGGCTAAAACTCTACAGGTCAAAAAAGAAGCCATATCTAAACATGATCCAGAAGCGCAGGCGTTTTCTCTGGGCCAAGGCTCATTTAAAATGGACTGTGGCCAAGTGGAAAACTCTTCTGTGGTTAGACCAATCAAAATTTGAAGTTCTTTTTGGAAAACTGGGACGCCATGTCATCCGGACTAAAGAGGACAAGGACAACCCAAGTTGTTCTCAGCGCTCAGTTCAGAAGCCTGCATCTCTGATGGGATGGGGTTGCATGAGTGCGTGTGGCATGGGCAGCTTACACATCTGGAAAGGCACCATCAATGCTGAAAGGTATATCCAAGATCTAGAACAACATATGCTCCCATCCAGACGTCGTCTCTTTCAGGGAAGACCTTGCATTTTCCAACATGACAATGCCAGACCACATACTGCATCAATTACAACATCATGGCTGTGTAGAAGAAGGATCCGGGTACTGAAATGGCCAGCCTGCAGTCCAGATCTTTCACCCATAGAAAACATTTGGTGCATCATAAAGAGGAAGATGCGACAAAGAAGACCTGAGACAGTTGATCAACTAGAAGCCTGTATTAGACAAGAATGGGACAACATTCCTATTCCTAAACTTGAGCAACTTGTCTCCTCAGTCCCCAGACGTTTGCAGACTGTTATAAAAAGAAGAGGGGATGCCACACAGTGGGAAACATGGCCTTGTCCCAACTTTTTTGAGATGTGTTGATGCCATGAACTTTAAAATCAACTTATTTTTCCCTTAAAATGATACATTTTCTCAGTTTAAACATTTGATATGTCATCTATGTTGTATTCTGAATAAAATATTGAAATTTGAAACTTCCACATCATTGCATTCTGTTTTTATTCACAATTGGTACAGTGTCCCAACTTTTTTGGAATCGGGTTTGTATAATAAACAGTGATTATTGTGTTTCATATCACAGACATTATGCACTCCTGTAACATTCACCAGCAAAATTAAATACAAAAAAAAAAAGTGCGGTGATGACCTCAACACTGTGGTATTGCGGTAATATGGTTATCGACACAGCCCTAAGTAGAGGTATTAGTGTTTCCCAAATGTTAGTTCTGTGGACTCACTAGTTACTGTCTAGTGTATAAATGTACATCACAGGAGCAAGTTATTTTTAATCTTTATATATATATATATATGGCAATATATATATATATATATATTATATATATATTTGTGAAAGTCATGATCCTTTCCATCTCAACTGATAGTGGTGGAAAATACATGTTTAAATATTTTGCACAAAAAGAAAAAGAAAAAGGCTGACCACTATGTCTTGCTAAGGCTAATTTCACACTTAGCACTTTGTGTATGCTAAATTCACACATATCCTAAATACACAATAATATGTTCACATGATGTACACCGATCAAAAGTTTGGGGTCTGTAAGATTTATTTTTAATGTATTTGAAACAAGTCTCTTATGCTTACCAAGGCTCGATTTATTTTTCAAAAACACAGTAAAAGAGTAATATTATGACCATTTAAAATAACTGCCTTCAAAAATGTAAAATGTCATTTATTCCTGTGATGGTAAAGCTGTATTTTCAGCATCATTACTCCAGTCTTCAGTGTCACATGATCCTTCAGAAATCATTCTAATGTTGATTCGCTGCTCAAGAAACATTTATTATTATTATCCATTTTGAAAACTGTTGTGCTGCTTAATAATTTTGTGGAAACCATTTTTTTCCCTAGGAATCCTTGATGAATAGAAAGTTCAAAAGAACAGGATTTATTTGTAATGTAAATCTTTTGTAACAATAGAAATGTCTAATAAAAGCATTAATTTATTTAAAGTCCCCATTAGGTTTTTGAATATTCCCTTTCATGCAGTGTGTAATATCGCTGTCTGTGAATGTAAATGTTCTGTAAAGTCCAAAGTGCACGATAAATAGTTAAAAAAAACAATTCTGAACCGCCTAAACAAGTCGTTTGTATTTCGAATTCCACTGTGTGACGGTTCTACATCATTAGAACATACATTTGCATAATGCCCGTTCGGGTTGAGTAACTAGTTCTTCCAATGTTTCATCATCAGACGCGCTTGGATTGATATGGTCTTTACAGTGTATCATTGAGCTTTAGGAAGCATCAGGAGCTGAAGTTCAGTTATGGTAATGGACGTCTAGCTTTCAAAATACTCGCTGTACGTGGTAGACCAATCACAACAGACTGGGCCATTTGGCCAATCAGCAGAGTAGGCTCGCAGAAAGGAGGGATTTAGAGAGATTGGTTCATCCAACGAGTCATTTGAGAATCAATGAACAATGTAGTGATGTGCAATGCATATTATGAGAAAATGAAAGTGTTTTTTTTTTACCTTTGATGCATGTAAACCTGTTATAGGAGACCTCCAAAACTAAATTACGAGCCTTTAAAATAGCATAATAGGGCACTTCTTACTGATTCCAAACTTTTAAAAGGTATTTTGTTATCTTTTTGTATAAAAGCCTGATGGTGAAGAAAAAACATCTATAAATGTGTAACTCACCTGAAGCCTTGACACCATTTTCCTGGTCTCCTGCATCTCCTTCTCCAGCTGTTCCTGCTGGGCACATAGCTGTTCCTCCCATGTGCTGCTTTCCTCTTTCCCAGCATGCTCTGGGCCAGGAGATGGCTCAGTGGCTGAGGATTTCACTACATCCTCTTCAAAGGAAACAAACAACAAAATATAAGAAGAGTATAGAATTGTGTAGGACCACACAAAGGATACATCCTACCTAGGCTTTGTGGTTGCTCCGTATGGTTCCCCACTAGCTCTCCCGAATCTTCAGATTTGGCAATAATGTACTCCTCCTTAGGTGTGTGTGCTGGACTGGATGAGCTGAGGCTGGAGAGATGTAGCAATGAGTCAGTGAGCAAGATAACCATGTGTTTATGGACCTGATTTTCAGTCATATCATATGTATCCAGCTGGAGTAATTTGATGACAATGAAAGCCTTTTGTGTACACAGGGTATAACGTGTTCACCTGTAACTGAACTAAAATACAGGGCAATTCCTGTTACAATAGACATGTCATATTTCTAATCCAAGTTTTCAGTTTCAAACAACACTAATATAAAGTTTCAGAGCATTCCTAAATCACATGTCATTCATCTGTTTTCAGTAAAGATGAAATAAGAGACTCTATCTCAAACACCCCTAGCTGTTCCTCTGGCACGGGAATATGATATCGAAATTGAGATCTCTCTAACAAAGAAATAAAGACAGAATGAAGTCTGTCGCACAGAATAAAAGACAAAGCAGCTCTCCCAGTTGATTAGCATCATAATTTTGATAAGGACTATTAACCAGGATTACATCTTGATTAAGTTTCTGAGAATGACTTCATAAAGGGATGTGCACACATGCATGAAATTACAGCAGAATGCTTCTCTGAGAGGTGTCATATTACTGAATGTTGATTATTTATACAAAGAGGAACATGCTGGTTTATAGTAATCCACTTCAGATACAAAACATAATCTGACTGGCTCATCCAAGATCATTTACTTGACATATTTCTCACTGCACATACTCTAATACATTATTTGCAACAGAATGCTATTTAATGGATATGACTCATAACCAATTTTGTATCCATTTCCATACAAACTGTAGGTATAAAAAGTGATTATACGCCAGTAGGTGGTGACAAGTTACTGTCTTTGTGAAAAAAATGTATCATTCACATTCAAAACACTGATTCATTAAGGAAAGAAAACGACTAAATGTCTTTACAAGGGAGTCATTGAATCATTCACTCAACTGATTCATTCAAAACACTGATTCATTAAGGAAAAAAAAACAGCTAAATGTCTTTACGTGGGAGTCATTGAACAGCTAAATGTCTTTACGGGGAGTCATTTAATCATTCATTTAACTGATTCATTCAAAACACTGATTCATTAAGGAACAAAACGGTTAAATGTCTTTTACGGGCGAGTCATTGAATCATTCATTTAACTGATTCATTCTAAACACTGATTCATTAAAGGAAAAAACAGCTAAATGTCTTTACGGGGAGTCATTTAATCATTCATTTAACTGATTTATTCAAAACACTGATTCATTAAGGAACAAAAGCGGCTAAATGTCTTTACGGACGAGTCATTGAATCATTTACTCAACTGATTCATTTAAAACACTGTTTCATTTAGGAACAAAACTGCCGAATATCGAGTGATCAATGAATCATTCACTCAACCTTTTCATTGCACACTGATTTATTCAGTAAGGCCAGTATTGTGTGTTTTGAGACTCGTAACATTGCTACTTCATTTGGAGCTATTTTCATTGGTGGAGCAAAAATAGACAAATGAATAGGCAATATTGTATTTTAAATTAAAGTTGTGTTTATTGAACTGTTATATAAAAGCAATGTGCTGTTAGTCTGATTCTTGATATCAGTGCTTGTGATTGGCAGTAGTGTTTAGGTGTGGTTACATTACACTAGCTAAATTGACCACATGATTAACTTGAACCCCATGCTAAATCTGTTTTGGCAATTTTTCACCCTCACGCAAAATTCCTGATCGTGTGGAGCTTTTATTATGCCACAGACGAGCGATTCCGCTTCTTCCACTCGTGTGTGTGGGGAAACAGAGTTTTATCATATTACATACATTTGAGTATGTTAAGTGATGTTATACTTAATGATGCTACTCTCTGCATTCGCTTGGCGGCTGCTGAGACACTTGTTCACACTGCAGTGAGCTAGATCGATATCAGACATGGTAAAACATGGTACTCGCTGTAAATCAAGAAAACCAGATTTAAACAATAAGACAATGTTGAGTTAAATAACAATTTGTTTTCTGTCGATGAATGTATCCAAACAGTTGCTCACCGTGTTTAATAAAACACATAATATTTCAAAGCGTCTTTGGTGTTTCCATGGTTTCTACAAAAAGAAATTGAGGGTTATGCGGGTATGATGTCATTGATAGGCGACACGTGGACACAGTCCGTGTCCTGGTTAAAATTGCTTATTTCTTCTTGGAAACATTTGGGATAATGTAAGTACACAAGTCAACAAAATATATAACATTGCTCTTGAGGTTTTTGGATATTTGAATCCAAAAATCTTACATATTGTGCCTTTAAATAATTTCCACATTCTGTCTTTTCAAGGCTGGACCAAGTAGCCTGTTGCATAACAGATTAATGAGTCTAACATAATGAAACATTTTCCATGTGAGAACAAATATTGTCCCTAGTCAATTACTCCACTTGTCTGACCTCTTTATGATGTCGTGTGTATCAAAAGACCATAACTGTCAACACATTTATGAACCAAATAGTGGATTCATATATCTGAGCATTTACAGAGCACACAGATGGCACTGACCATATTGAAGCCAGTGATTCCCGGTTGCTAGGTGATTCACAATAGCAGGCAACACCCACACATCAATCTCTTATGTGCACTGAGACTTACAGAGTGAGAAAACAGTGATGTGCCACCCGCTCTCACTCATACAATATCACAATATTGCAGTCCAACTTAAAGACAACAAGCAGTATGGCTCTTATTTCCTGGGATGTCCAAAATGGAATAGAAGATGGAAACATGAAAGAATAAATGATAGAGGAAGCTGTGGAATTTAATTCATACCATTTCATTTGTTTGGCTCCCATGATGCGATTTGCCCTTCTAACCTCCCATTCTGATCCAGCCCAACCCGTGGGGTTCGAGGAAGCAGCAGTGTGTCATCAACATAGCAGACGGCACAGCGCCGGTCCAAAGGGTGTGCACTTCAAAAACCGCCACTCAAATCCCAGTATCCACGTAGCTACCAGTCTAGTCTGTTGGAGATGATGGAGAATGTGAATGTCCCAGGCTGTGTGTGCCCTACCTGCTTGTTTGGCAGGTCTTCCTTTGGACAGCCTTAACACTCTGTAAACCCAGATTAAATGACCTTTTGGGTATTTCCACAGATTCAATGTTGAAAATCCCGATCAGAGGCAGCGTGTGTTTCTATGATAAGAAGCATGAGGTAATCCTGCTTTCAGTTCTGAGCCATAACAGGGGAGTAAAAGGCTTTTGAATGGACTGCCGTCCCCATTCTTGAATCTCCACGGTGTCTTCTGTGACTTATATGACTCCTGTTTCTCATTCTCCCTGTTTTTGTGCCTCTCTCGAGGCAGTTTTGAGGTATTTTTTTCCCTCTGCCTTTCTGTTTGTCTTCGCTCCACGTCTTCCCCCTCCCTTGTTCCTTTTTTAGGAATCAGACATGGTTCAGCCCGGCTCTGTTTACCCTCCCCTCCTCCATCTTCACCCCTCCCTTTCACACAGAGTGGGCTCCAGGATGGAGGGGGGTGGGTGTGGGAAGGATGAAAAAAAGGGCGTCTCCAGTAAACCTGGTTTGTTTCTGTGTGAAGATGACACACTTTAAATAATGTAGGTTATTATTAGTGCTTGATTTACTGTGTGAATTACATCTTATATTGTGTGTGCATGTGAAAGTGATAGAGAGGGAGAGTGAGAGAGAAAGAGGACGTTGAGTATGACCACGTCAGCTTAAAATCAGAGAAAAGCATTCTGTTCCACAATTCTGTCTCCAGTGATGAAAGCATTGAAATGCCTGTCTATTACAAATAATAAACCTTTTATTTTCACTCAGAAATTGCTATTAGTTTCACAAATAATTACCGGTACAAAGAAATTACAAGTAATAGTTTTTTTTTAAATACTGAAATTGTATTTTCTTGTAAAACGTACTCCAGTAATCTTTGTTTTATTTATGATTTACAACTTTACATTTTACATTAAGTTTTAACCAAAAATAATCATGTTGAATAATTTTTTTAAGTCCCTGGACATGTCATGCATGAACAACCCATTTATCCCACAATGGCTGCATTCCCAATTTTTGCAGAGCGGGGTGATATTGGCAGTGAATGTGGAGTGGAATTAGAAAAACCTACAGCATTACTGGACGAGAGATTACTCTGAGACAGTCCAGGGCAGTGTTGGGAAAGCTACAATGTATGTAAATGAAGCTTGGTAAAGCTACAAGCTATTTATAATTCCAAGAAGTTAAGCCACAGTCAAACTGCAAATTGTGAGTCAAAATATAGGCTACAAGTAGACCATTCTGTTCATTGTCTTACCACTTACATTTGAACTTCCCCCATCTTGCCAATGCATTGTTAGATAAAGATGTACATGGATATAATGTATACATGAAACTATAATATAAAACCAAGTTGGACATGCAGTTTCCTTGTGTTGACCAACAGAGACTGCTTGGTTTGAAAGTGACTTATAGTGATCTCTACACCATGACAATGGACCTTTTTTGCTGCAAAATTTTGCTAATATGAGCGCACCATAAGACATTTCCTCTGTTATTTCTGCTGTATGACAATTTAATTTGTTTATTAACAGAAAATGGTTAATAACTATGATTTATTTGTTTATTCCAAAAGATTCAATATTCTTGGTGGATCAGTCATGCTCTACTCAAGCAAAACTGAGATGGTGTAACTGGTCCCAAACCAGCATTTAAGAATGTGAGCATATCTACGGTGTATGTACACTACCCAGCCAAAAAATAAAATAAAATAAAATCGCTGTTTGGATATAAATAGGCAAATACTTGTCTATGACTGGATCATTATTGCAGTGATTATTATGTTTCTAGCATGTTATATGTTTGGCAACAGTTCTTCTAACCCTAATTGATGGAGTGTGTAGCTTTTAATTTCTTAAACAACCATGTAGGAAGACACATCAGGATGACAATATCAAGATGCATCAGGCTGACATTGTGAAAGAATGGTTAGCATGAAGAATCATGAATAATTCAATTCATTGAAAGTCTTTGGGATGTGCTGGAGGAGATACATGATCTTGACCAAAAATGTATGCACATGCTATTTCCATCAAGAGGTGCATCAGTTTTTGGTCAAGATCATGTATCTCCGGTTAATTTAATTAACTTACCGATTAAATTGCTGATTCATGTGTGAAAATGAATCTTCATGCTCCCTCCCAACCATTCTTTCACAGTCTGAGCCTGATGAATCTTGACATTGTCATCCTGGAATATGATGTGTCTTCCTACATGGTTGTTTAAGAAATGAAAAGCTATTCATCAATTAGGGTTAGAAGAACTGTTGTCAAACATATAACATGCTAGAAACACAAAAATCACTGCAATAATGATCCAATCATTGACTCTTAAGCATTTGCCAATTTACTTGTAAATCCAAACCCATTTGGAAATGTCGGTTAAGAAGCACCTATTTCACCTATAAGTGAAATGCAACGTTCTCATAAAAAACACCACCATTTCTATTGCAAAGACATTTACTTTTATTTAAAAAAAAATAAAATAAAAAAAAAAACACTTTCTTTACACATTTTAGATTTCACATGTACAAAATATGCCACAACTGACATTATGTTTCCAGCCCCATTCCATAACACCTGTCCAACTCTCTCAGATGGGATGGCAGTGATGCTCTTGGATTAGAGGGCTCATTTATCTGATTTACAGCAGATAACCAATCTTGCTGATTCGTCCAGTCCCGTCATTTTAGCGCATAATATTATCTGCCTGAGTTCTCCTCTGATAGTAGCCAGGAGGGAACAGACAGTATTTGGCTGTGTCCCGTCCAGGGCACGGGTGGTAGAATCCCTCCTGGCACAAGAGCTTGCTGGGATGTGGCCAGTTGACATGGAGGCTTCACTCAGAACCATTCTAACTTAGCCATGCAGGCAAATATTTTTCAGGCTTGTGAGCAGAGTGGCATTAACACTATTCAGACCCCAGTGTTTGAGACTGTATGATCTAAGAGAGAGTGATGGGTGATTAAATAGGCTTTTTGTTTGAATTAGCCAGAGGGGAAGAGGGCAGCAAAAAACACCTTACCTCATAACTGGAGACAGATCAGCAGCTGACATAAGGTTTATGGATGGGCCATAAATACAGGGCCACAGCAGAACATGCAGTATGTCCGCTGTCAACTCCAGTCACTTCGCTGAGATACAATGGACATTTCTATTCATAATCCCTGGTACCGCCGGGCCTGGTTCTCAGGCTTCTTCTCGTCTTCCCATCGAATTTATGACCAGAATTTTGGAGAGCACCTACCCAACAGCCACCTATTTTCCCCTCTGCTTTACTATCGTCCTTATTTCTGCCGCTTTCCAAACTGGTGGGACAGTGGCATGTCAGAGGTGAGTTAAACTGCTCATGTGGCTACAAATTAGCCATTACCCAAGTAACTAATTCTTAATGTGTTTTTTTTTTCTTTACTTTTTACAGTAAAGACATTTACAATGTTGCAAAAGATTTCTATTTCAAACATGCTGTTCTAATGTTTCAAATAGACTACATGCTGGAAAAATACTTTACAGTTTCCACAAAAACATTACGGTTTCTCGAGCAGCAAATCAGCATATGATTTCTGAAGGATCATGTGACACTGAAGACTGGAGTAATGATGCTGAAAATTCAGCTTTGACCACAGGAATAAATTACATTTTAAAATATATTAACAAAGAAAACTGTTATTTTAAAATGTAATAATATTTCACAATATTACTCTGTATTTTTATCAAATAAATGTAGCCTTGGTGAGCATAAGAGACTTAGTGATGATAGTGTATTTATAATTAATTATTAGATTAACAACTGCTGTAAAATTGCTTCATGATGATGTGTTGATTAATATTAACAAACTGAATCACAGAGTTTCTTAAATTTTTGAGATTAGGCTAGCATGTTCTTTTATGAGCCAGTCTTTTGCAGTAATCAGTTTGCCATTTTCTCTCTCACAGGTGAGAAAGGAGAGAGATCGCATTGTAATCAGCCTGGATGTGAAGCACTTCTCTCCAGACGAACTGACTATCAAGGTCAATGATGATTTTATTGAGATTCATGGGAAACATGATGAACGGCAGGTAACAAGACAAGTATTCAAACTCGCCTTTATTTTATTCACCATTTTGAACTTGGCTGTTCTAGATTAATTAGGATGGGTATTTTGCTAGCATAAATTATGTTTATTGTAGTATTGGGTTATAAAAAGCAAGGTTAGTTATATTCAATACATATTCCAAAGGGAACTTTCTCATTTTCGATCCATGAGTTTCAATTATTCTGGTCACACTCACAGGACATTGATTGGAAGGACAGAAAGTGAAAGACTAAAGACTTTTAAAACCTTGTTTAACTTCCAAACAACATTCAATGTTTGTCTTGACAATCTTTCTCTTTTCTTATTAAAATGGCACATATGCTGTCATTCAAAAGTTTGGGATTGAAAAGACATTTAAATGTTTTCAAAAGAAGTCTATGCTCACCAATGCTGCATTTATTTGATCAAAAATACAGTAAAACAACTGTGAAATATTATTACAATTTAACATAACTATTTTTTATTTTAAAGGGGTCATGAACTGCATTGTTTTATTGTTTTATAATGTTTCCTGTGGTGCACTTATAATGTTAGTATCATTTGTACAGCAAAAATTGTCATAATTTAGAAATAAAAGGCATTTTTCCTACTCTGATTTTAGCCTCTGATCTGAACACTCTGTTTGAAGGGGCGTGTCTGCTGTGAGACTTCAGTGTAAACGCCCTGCTGTGATTGGCTGACGTCTTTGCATATGAAATAGCTAGTGTTACATGTGGAACTCTCAAACTTTTTCAAACTCAAACTCTCTTTACTTTTAGCACGTTTTTACTATTACAGCTCTCAAGGTTAACTAATCTTGAAAAGTGTTAATTATAGCATTATATTCAGATCTATGGCATTATATTTAGATCTATGGCATTAAATTCAGATCTATGGCATTATATTTAGATCTATGCATTATATTCAGATCTATGGCATTATATTTAGATCTATGCATTATATTTAGATCTATGGCATTATATTCAGATCTATGGCATTATATTTAGATCTATGGTATTATATTCAGATTGTGGCATGAAAGGTTGCAGTGATGAGCAATGTAGCCGATCACAGACATGTTGAGCATATGAATGCAGCGATCTCGTCATTGCAATTCGATTTCTGCACACTAACGGTTGCTTTCATCATAACTAACAGTGCAAACACAATGTAAATAAGAGATTCATTGATTATAACGAGAGTTTTGCACGAGTGAACTGATAAACTCTTGCTGTTTGATTGACAGCTCCAGTGATTGCAAAGGGAGCTTTGTTTAATCACTTTCTATATATAATTTAATCACAGTTTACATAACAGATTATTTTCATCCTACTAAGAGACACAAAGTGAAGTTGACCGTTTAATCATTGGTTTGATTTACGGACACATTATAGGACATCTGACTGTACATCATTCATATCAGAAATCAGGCATTAGAATTAACACGGTTACTTACATGTTGTGGCATTACTGTCGAGTCCATATCGTAAAAGTCTGTTTGCAAAGCCTGCGCTGAAATTGTGTCTGATTTACCAAAGAATCCACAGTGAAATGTACTGAACACAAATAAATAATGCTCAACTGAGACATTCACATTCCTAGCATTAGGATCCTTTGGAAGGTAATGTTATTTGTAGTCCATCCTGTATTGCTCTTCTCTCCTCATCATCTCACTAACACACCAGTGGGCGGGGCCAAAGTTGCAAAGTTCTTCTGCAGAGGCGGTCTTTCATCTCAAAGATAGGCACATTCCACAATGAGTCGTTCTCTGGGCTTGGTTACAATTAAAGCTGTTTTTGGACCAACAAGGAAGTTTTCAGTTCTGAAACGTACAGGATATTCTGATTTTCCTTTAATATATTTATACAATAGGTTTTAATATGTTAAATATATTTGAAAAGGAAAATTTCCCAATTTTTAATTTGACTTATTTAATTGAATATTTTTATTAATTTTATTTAATAATTGTATTACTCCAGTCTTCAGTGTCATGTGATCCTTCAGAAATCATTCTAATATGCTGATTTGATGCTCAGGAAACATTTCTTATTATTATCAAACAGTTGTGCTGCTTAATATCATTATGATCAATCTTTAGAAAGAGTCGAAATATAAAGTTCAAAAGAACAGCATTTATTTGAAACAGAAATCTTTTGTAGCATTATAAATGTCTTTACTGTCACTTTTGATCAGTGTGTCCTTCTCTAAAGTCAAATTTTTAATGTCAATTCTAGTTTTTATTTGCTATACCTCAATTTAAAGTCAGTTCAGCTTTATTCTCAGTGACGTGTTATTGTGCAATGATCATCACTTCATCAATTCAAAAGAAATTGTATCTGTCTCTGGTACAGGATGAGCATGGCATTGTGGCAAGGGAGTATTGCCGGAAGTATAAGATCCCACCTGGTGTAGAGCTAGGGTCCATCACCTCCTCTCTGTCCTCTGATGGCGTTCTGACCATCTGCGCACCCCAATACCTGCTGGACATCCTTGGGCCCATCATCATCTTTGGAGAGAAGCCACCAGCGCAGAAGTAAACCTGTCGATACCTGCAGCTCTGCCTCTCGTCTCCAAACAAACCTAGCAGCTTCACCACGACTGAGAGAATCACCCTACTGTAACAGGCATAAGCTCATATGCTCACATAGAAGCAAACAAAGTTATATAACCAGAAACATATCTGTCCATAGTCAACAACACAATGTCAGGCAAAACGTGCAGTAGGTCAGTGCTTTAGGCCTGTAAACGCAGGTTGTTATAGTTGGGTTTGGTTTGCTATATTTATGGCTCACAGTTGGACGTTGTATGTAATTTATGTGGCTGACTTGGATGATGATTGTAACTTTGGCTTTGAGAGGAAGCAGAATTGAGACAGGATGTTGTGCAGCACTGGCCTATCTGAATTGAATAAATCCCCAGGTCAAAATACTGATATAATTATCTCAGCATATGTTGTGCATCTGAATGTAAAGTATGCTGCACTTATTAATCTGTTTGATACTGGGGTCTAAACTAACGGACTAAGTTGAATGTGTTTTGCTGAATATTGTTGCCCTTAATGGACAGTAATAAAGATGACTTTGTACATTTCTATGATTAACACAAACGGTGTCAGGCTGTGTATAGACATGTGAGAAAGACAAAAGTGCCTTATTTACCTCAGTGGTGTAATAAGATGCCATGGATCGCATTTGATTGTCTAATGTTGTATAATCTGGTGGGGGGGAAAGACATCCTGAGTTTGGATTGCTGATGGCAGGGGTGTAGTTATTGACAAGATTCAACATGTTTAGTCCTCTGTCATTCACAATGGGCTTTATACTTTATTTTCCATGTCTCTCAAAGTGACATGTTACAACTAACAAGTAACTGTGACTTTTACAGTAGCTAATTTCAGCATTAAAAAAAAAAGAAGAAGAAAAAAAGTTGTTTTTACTTTTTGAGTACCCTCTCATGAAATGACAACTGGTCTTCTGTGTCAGATTATTGTTGCTGCATGGAACATTTGCACTATAAAACACATCAACCTGCACGCAATTTGCATATACAGTGCAGAATCTGTGAAAATGTGAATCATTTTAACAAAATAAGAGGGATCATACAAAATACATTTTATTTTTTATTTAGTACAGTCCTGAATAAGATATTTGACATAAACGATGCTTACATATAGTCCACAAGACAAAAAAACAAACAAAAGAAAAATAGCTGAATTTATAAAAAAATGACCCGTTCAAAAGTTTACACACCCTTGATTCTCAGTACCGTGTCGTTCCCTGCATGATCCACGCTGTTTTTTTGTTTAGTGATGGTTGCTCTTGAGTCTCTTGTTTGTCCTGATCAGTTAAACTGCCCAATGTTCTTCAGAAAAATCCTCCAGGTCCTGCACATTCTTCAGTTTTCCAGCATCTTCTGCATGTTTGAACCCTCTCCAGCAGTGACTGTATGATTTTAAGATCCATCTTTTCACACTGAGGACAACTGAGGGACTCAAACACAACTATTAAAAAAGCTTCAAACATTCACTGATGCTCCAGAAGGAAACACGATGCATTAAGAGCTGGGGGTGAAAACTTTTTGAACAGGATGAAGATGTCCAAATTTTTCTTTTGTTTAAATATCTTTTTTTTTTGGTCCATTTAGTACTGCCCTTCAGAAGCAACAGAAGATACGTACATGTTTCCCAGAAGACAGATTAAGTACAATTTACCTTGATCTTCAAACTCAAAAGTTTTCACCCACCCACAAAAGGTTTTTTTTTTTTTTTTGTGTGTGTCTTGTGGACTATATGTAAGCATATTTAATGTAAAATATCTTATTCAGGACAGTACTAAACAAAAAATAACATGATTACCTTTTTTTTTTTTTAAATTTAAGTTAGGGATTTTAATAGCATGTTTAAAATCAAAGATTAATATTTTACGAATTTAAACTTTTAAATTCTTATTTTTCAAATTGCATCAACACACTTCTCTTTACCTTGTGACCAAAAGGTTTAAATTTATAATCAAAATAAATGATATAAAATCAGTTTAAAAAGAGGTCAGTGGTCAGGGCCGAATGACGACTTAAAATGACTTGGGAATAAATAAATAGGAATAAATAAGATTTAAAATAAGCCTCAACAACTGTTTTTTTTTTCTTTGAAGAACCAGGGTTCCCAAAATCCACAAGGACATATTAAAGCAGGGCTCAAAAATAGATTTTAACTGAAAATGAAAGTATTGAAATAGAAGAAGAAAGTAAAGAAATGAAACAGTGTGAGGTAAATATATAATAATAATTATATATCATACAGTGAGGATAAATATATCTATATGCTATATACAAAATATAAAATGTATTTTTTTTCCTGGGTATAAACAGTGGACAATTTTTGTTCCTTACTGTTATTTTGAAAAATAAAATATTCACTTCAGAAAATAATATAATAATATTATATATATATATATATTATGAATAATATATATATATATATATATATATATATATATATATATATATATATATATATATATATATATATATATATATATATATATATATAATTTTCTGAAGTGAATATTTTATATTTTATTTTTTGAAAGAACTCTTTTATGCTCACCAAAGCTGCATTATATTGTGAAATATTATTACAGTTCAAAATAACTTTTTCTATTTGAATATATTTGAATATTTATTAATATTTTTGTATAAACCATGATACATTTTTCCAGAGTTTTTTGATGAATAGAAAAAATAAAAACTGCATTTATTTGAAATATAAATATTTTGCAACATTATAAATGTCTTTACTGTCCCTTTTTGATCAATTTAATAGATCCTTGCTGAATCTAATAATGAATTTCTTCTTCAACAACAACAACAAAAACCTTTTTTTTTTTAATCAGGAAATCACTCAAATCTGCAAGTATGTGGACAGTTGATTGTTTGCACGCGCAGTAGCGGCTCTCCGCCGTTAGATGTCGCCATCTCTCCTCTCATCTGCTTCTGACACGGCGCAACTTTTTCCGGTTGGACTCTGGAGACGTGGCTCTGTTTCCTCGATATTACGAGTCAAGCTATGTGCTACTGTTAAACAGAGCATTAGTCACTACTCTTACATTTTCTGTTTTTGAAACAGCTGGACAGACAGTGACCGAGTCCACCGACGGATCCTCGTGTGAAAGAGAACAGAAATGGTATGACTGGTTTGTTTTGTGTATTTAGCAGGATGGAGCTAGCAGCTAGCGATGTAGCTCATCGCTCATACAGTCCGAAACTCTTCTCATTTTTTTTTTTTTTTAGTGTCAATTGCTAAAAACTGTCCATTCCGTCTGTTTTTGTTTTAAAAACATCATACAAGTAAGGAAACGTTATTGCTAGGTTTTGATATCTGATACAGCTAGCCAGCTAAAGGTTAGCCAGCTACTAATATTGCCTTCTGGATTAATTACTGTTTAAGTAACGTTACGTTAATTAACGAAAGTGAACAGCTGTCATTGTCTATATGACAAAAATATTGATATCATTTAAAAAAATAAAATAATTATAACTTGAATATTGAATGTCTGATAACAGGTTGTAGCTAACTGACAATCCAGATGTTGACTTAATATAAATGACATGTTGATCATGAAACATACAATCATATATAAAATACATACAAATTAAATTGTGTGTATATGACAGACCTTTATAATCTATATTAACATTAAGAAAAATATTTTTTAGTTGTGTTGCTGTATCATGTCAATCAATGCTGATTATTGTAATGCTTTTTCATATGTGATAGTTGTTTTTATCCAGTATTCAGGTGTTTGGCAATAATAATAAATTTAAAAAAATCACTAGACAATAAAACATAGCATGTGTTTAATAATATATATTATTAATCATAAGTGATTGCAAATATATTTTGTCTTTCTGTCCCATGTCTTACTGTTAAGCATAAAACTCGCTTGAGAACTGTTATTTTAGTATTATGTATGTCATCATGGCTTGGCTTTGTGAACAAAGATTACAGACACGCTGGTTATAGTATTTATCCATATTTTGAATTAACTTAATATTATAAAATTTAAATTATATATATTTCTATTTAGCTTTCCCCCAGTTTTAGATATTTTAGTTCTTTAACTTAAACTCTTTTTGCCAGGGCAACATTTATACAACACTAACCCGACCCCTAAACCTACCCGTCACACAAAACTTACAAAAATAAGATCCCACCTGGTTATACATTTTTACAGTTTAAAAAAAAAACTCATGATTTATAAGCTTGTTTCCTCATTGGGACCTCAATTTAGGTCCCCGCGATGACACGAGTCCCCATGAGTCTGTGTGCATTCGGTTGAAGTCCCCACCGGGTTAGAAAAACATGTATACACACACGCGCAATAGGGTGGTCCACAAAAATGAAAGTTGACGTTTCGACCATGGTACCCTCTCAGTTTGTTACTTAGCCCTATTGGAATTATGCTGCAAAATATTGGTTTAATTGACTAACATTTAGAGGTTGCTCAGTGCTCTCGAGTTTTGTTTATTTTCGTTGTTCACCTCCAGTCCCGGAAGGTAAAAGAAGAAAGTTAAGCGTCAGATAAGTAATGCAATATGTATTAGAAAACAACACATTAAAGTAATTAACTGCTGGAGAATGAAGATGGAGCAAGTAGCACATATTAAATATTTAATGCATGTTTGAACTAATCTGGCAAGTTTTTATGACAGCCACCATTTAAATGTTTATATAAAAAAAAAAAAAAACGAATTGGAATAGAAATATGATTTATGTCATTGTAAAGTTAATATTAAGAAATATGAATTTGTAATTTAAGAAATCAGTTTATTTTTACCTTCAATATTATAGTAGTGACTCCCATAGTTTACAGCATTAGTTAGAGATTTGTTTTCCTTGAGAAAATTTGCCATGTATTGTACCTGCTATACATCCAACATAATATATCCGATATTGAATCGAATTGTGAAATTTGTGTCAATACCCAGCCCTACTAACCAGTCACGTCACAATTTAAATATTGCATCAATACTGAACAATGATTTGCAAACCTTTATGAGGTACTTTTCACTTAATTTTTAGCAATTATATAATGTGCAATAATTAGTAAAGTAAAATAAATGGAATAATCCAACACATCATACCCGAGTCCTGGAGTCTTTATATTATTGCACGGCCAACAGAAATCGTACATGTGAGCCATAATTCATCTTGAGAAACCTCTGAACTCCATTCAAATTCACTCAGACTTGGCAGGAGTCATTGTTATATGAACTACCATGCAAAGTTTTATGTGGATCACCCTAACGCACAAGCACACACAAATTAAGTTACTTTACAAATGAGGGCATGTCATTTATCTGTAGGCCCAATGCTGAAAAATATGCAATGCTTTGCCATTTGCAATTTTATTATTTTCACAAGTTGATCATCATTTCTGAAATAGATGTTGTGCTGCAGTCATCGTCAAAACGATCAAAAATCCCTTTTTTTTTGTAATGGTCCTTTGATTAAGTTTTGAATGTCCATCAAATCTCTGCAGGTGCTCTTGGCAGCGGCGGTGTGCACTAAGGCAGGAAAAGCCATAGTGTCACGACAGTTCGTAGAGATGACGCGAACCCGCGTCGAGGGCCTTCTGGCTGCCTTTCCCAAACTGATGAATACAGGCAAGCAGCACACTTTTGTGGAAACAGACAGCGTGCGCTACGTCTACCAGCCCCTGGAGAAGCTCTACATGGTTCTGATCACTACAAAAAACAGCAACATCCTGGAGGACTTGGAGACACTAAGGCTTTTCTCCCGAGTGGTAAAGCTTACTTTTTTTTACTCCCCTAATTATTGCTCTTCTTAGATGTATCTTGAATAAGTGATTGGTTTCCGTATGTTTTCAGATCCCTGAATATTGCAGAGTATTGGAGGAAAGCGAGATCTCGGAGCACTGTTTTGATCTCATATTTGCATTTGATGAGATTGTAGCTCTGGGCTACCGGGAGAACGTTAACCTGGCTCAGATTCGCACTTTTACTGAGATGGACTCGCATGAAGAGAAAGTCTTCAGGGCTGTCAGAGAGGTCCGATATTTGATGAAACATCCTGGGCAAAATTATTCTATGCTTTAAGCTTTAATCAAACACTCTCATTTTCTGTGTTTCTCTCAATTCTCCATTTCAACAGACCCAAGAAAGAGAAGCAAAGGCCGAGATGAAACGCAAGGCCAAAGAGCTGCAGCGAGCAAGACAAGATGCTGAACGTGCCGGAAGGAAATCACCAGGCTTCGGTGGTTTTGGAAATTCAGGAATGAGCAGCGTCACATCATCCACCATTATCACGGATACAATAGAGCCAGAGAAGCCCAAAGTGTCTTCTGCTCCAGTCAGGTATGAGCTTTATCTGTGAGCCATGATACATCGAAATATATAAGCGTACAGAAGTTAATCTGCCCTGTTCTTCCTGTAGGCCGAGTGGTTCGGGTAAAGCACTGAAGCTGGGTTTCAAGGGAAAAGAGGTGGACAACTTTGTGGACAAACTAAAGTCAGAAGGAGAAAATATTGTGACATCCAGTGCAGGAAGGAAGGCATCAGAGGCATCTAAAGTCCTTCAGCCTCCAGTGAATATAGAGAGGTATTGCTTACTGATTTTATTTGAGTATTTGGCACATTCTGCTCCCTGTATTATGTACACTACGGTTCACAGGTTTGCAGTCAGTAAAAGTCATTATGTATAAATACTTTTTTAATAAATACTTTTATTCATAAAGTGCGCTTTCAGTTAATCAAAAGTGACCGTAAAGACATTTTATGTTACAAATAAATATTTTTTTTTTTTTTTCATTAAAAAAAAAAAAATCCTGAAAAATATATCATGGTTTCCACACAAAGATTAAGAAGCATAACTGTTTTTGACTGATAATAAGAGTGGTGCAGGTATTTTTTTGTTATACCTTGTTGTTGTTATTATTATTATTTTTAGGCCAATCGGCAGTTAGCATCACACTGGTTCACTTGACAAAATCCCAGTAGGATGTACCCATAAGCTTTTGGATTATTGCAAAAACAAGCTCTGTGATCAACGAAAGTTTAGAATACTTGCACGTTTTGTCCATCAAGATAACGATCACAGATGAACACAACTTTTATGAGTTTTGAAGCCGAAATGCAGTCACCAGAAGTAAAAAGCTAAAGGTAGGTTAACAACGAACTACACCACGGTCCCACAATTTCAAATTCACCATCACTAAAGCTTCTGACAACTCTTTCAGTTTTTATCTCAAAACATTTCCCCTGAAAGTTTGAGTTGGAGTAGTTTATAAGAGCACAATTATGAGCATAATGAGGCTGTAAAAGCGGACTGAGTGAAAGTGTCTTGAGCTTGTGTTCACCACAGACCTTATTTCAGTCATTTAACCAAAACCCCATTCAAAAAACCCATTGACTTTGGGACAAGGGCGTGCTAAAATGCTAACTTGCTTCCACGTTTTGGCCTACAAATTGATGTCATATCTGCACCACTCTATAGAGGGTATGCATTAATGTCACTTTCCTGCCGGAAAACACGCCCGTTCAGCCGGACTGAGTTGCAAAAGAGCTGCTGCATGACTGGAGTTAATAGGGGAAACTGCAAAAACGCAAGCTAAACAAACGATTATCATTTTAAACTAAAGTTTGGACTCCATATACAGGGTTTTTCCTGCATTTAAATTTTTCGGCCACCAAAATGCATTTTTGTCCCACCAAAGCCTTATTTGATCAGTTGTGATTTATGAGTGATGTAGATGACTGCTGCACTTGTGATAGGGCGCATATTAATTAAGTGACAGAGAGAATGAGCAGAGAGCTCCCCCCCGCGCGCACAAAAACGTTGACTCTTCTCTGACAGCCAAACACACGCGAAATGTGACAAGCAAACAATGTGAGATCACACGTGCGTCAGACCAGAGTTCTCGCGCGAGACTGGATTTGTTATTAAAAAAAATCCAAATTCCATGTGTGCTGAATTGCAGCGAAAAAGTGAAAAGACTTTGGAGGGGAAAATGGATGGGGAGACACAGGGAGCAAGGATTCTGTAAAGAGAGTTGGAGGTAAATAAATAATTTAGCAAAGTGCTGCTGTTGCGGCTGGTGTTTGTGCCTTGTTTCTGTTTGATAGAATAGTAACCATATCTAATAAACACTGATATTCTGGTCTATCACTCCTCCCCGAACCTCCCGCTGCCCTGTCTCTTGCTCTCTCATTGGCTGTAGAACATTGCCGATGTCATTTTCAGTCAAAACACGTTCACACAGCAGGATTTTGAATCACAGACAGGTCCAGATATTTAGCATACCAAATATCTCACGGGCGTCGGGGATTCGTTGATAATTCACACTACGTGTCATTTGCCTATGATTTCGGACATTTGTCTGTGATTTCGCAAAACCTGTCGGTGAGTCAAAATCGGGGTTAAAATCGTGCAGTCTAATATCGGCATAAAAAAATCTATTTGTACAGTCAATCTTAAAGCTGTTTTCCATTTTTTAGATGTGTTTTTCGCGGCATTCACACTGAACCGATGCCACTTTTTGCCACTCGGTGAGCGTAACTACAGTCACTACGGACGATTGTGACGTCACGTGCATACCTTCTATAAGAAATGTTTCATGAGCAGCAAATCATCAAATTAAAATGATTTCTGAAGGATCATGTGACATTGAAGACTGGAGTAATGATGCTGAAAATTCAGCTTTGAATCACTGGAATAAATTACTTTTAAAATATCTCCAAATACAAAACAGTGATTTTAAATTATAATAATATTTTACAATATTATAATGTTTACTGTATTTTTTTAATCAAATAAATGCAGCATTGAGTGTAAGAGATTTCTTTCAAAAACATTTAACACGTCTTATCAACCCCAAACTTTTGAACGGTAGTGTATTATCATATTATAATGATATTATTTTTAGCTTATGCCTGTTGTTAATGGCAGTTTATGATCTCTGTTTCCCAGTGTACATCTGAGGGTGGAAGAGAAGATCTCTCTGACCTGTGGTCGGGATGGTGGACTGCAGAACATGGAGGTTCTGGGCATGATCACTTTGAAAGTCACAGATGAAAAAAATGGCCGCATTTCTATACTCCTTAACAACAATGAAAAGAAAGGAGCCCAACTACAGGTGTGCAAGACACAACACAGCATGTCATGGTCTCAGCACATATTTTGAAGGGGAATTTGTTAACATTATGGGTTTTTAGATGGACACTGTGCTCTCACTCTGTTTTCCCACTGAGTTAGATCTTCATAAATCTTTTGTCTTGACCGTGTGACTCATTGTTTCATTTGTCCTTCAGACTCACCCTCATGTTGATAAAAAGCTGTTCACCACGGAGTCCCTGATTGCTCTGAAAAACCAGGATAAGTCCTTCCCTCTCAACAGTGATTTGGGGGTGCTGAAATGGAGGTTACAGAGCACAGACGAATCCCTCATTCCTTTAACTAGTGAGTCTTCTATTTTTTTTCATACTCAAGGATTTTGTATGGCAGCACTTTTATGAACGTATCAATCATGCATGCATCCTATGTTGTTATCTCAGTTAACTGTTGGCCATCAGAAAGTGGAAGTGGCTGTGACGTCAACATTGAGTATGAGCTTCAGGACGAGGCACTCGAACTCAATGATGTTATCATTACTATTCCTGTGCCGTAAGTGCTTATTCAAATCATTATAAACGAGATATTTTCTGTTTCCCTTTTTGTTTTTATTTTTGTGTAAACATTTAATTATAGGAATGCATTTATATACCGGACAGTAATCGTTATTAGACAATTAAAGCAATTCTTTTCACCATCGGACATTGGCCGGTTGTTTAATAATAGCCAATGATCAGGGCCAATCAAAAGGGGGCGGAAAAACTTGTGAGATGGCAACTCCAACTGTGTGTGAAGAGAATGTCTCTTGTGTTGAATTTAAGGCTGTTGAAGTTAACATGACAATAATGCATTAACAGTTAAATAAAGAAGACTTGTTTTTACCTTATAAATTGCCCGTAGTTCAAGCCAGGGTTGACAGATCTGCATTTTTTTTTTTTTTTTTTTTCCTACACCAAAAATGACCAAATTCTTATTTCACAATATGAGAAATTTTATTTCACAATAACGATAGATATCACAATATAGTTATCTAATATCTTGTTATTAAAAATAAGAAAAAGAAGCAAATTACAAACAACAGGACCAATTCAACGCAACACAAATATGAATTAAACAAATTAAGTTTTTATTAAGGTATATTAGGTTTATTTAACCCATTAGAATTAGTACAGAAATTTAATAATGAAATAAAAAAATAAAACACTGCATAGTCTTCACTGTATTGAATTAAATATAATTTTATTCTTATTAAAGCTAAAAAGTCAAAAGCAGTAAGTTATTTTCTCATATTATATCATATTAGATATTAGGCTGCTGTATATTAGACCAAACATCCATTATACTGAGACACATGTCTCTGTTATTATTATATTCCATTTAAGGAATAATTTATATTAATATATATATATATATATATATATATATATATATATATATATATATATATATATATATAATATATTTTATAGTCTATTATAAAATTATAACTATAATATTATAGTTAAGGACATTTTCAAATTTTATTTCATATGATTAAAAGATAAATTAAATTTAAAGTTTTATGCCTTCATTTGATTGCCAGAAAAATGAAAAACAGAATTTCTGGGGGACATTTAATAGAATTAATTTGTAAAATCATTGATTATTCAAATGTAATTAAACCATTAAAATTCAGAGTCCAGAAAACTTAAAACAGAAAAGGGGGTAGACATATTTTACAGGGCTCTAAACACTGCAATTTTAAACTTTTAATGAATTCTTGTTAAATTGTGTATGCGTTTCATGGTTTAAATTTATTAGACATGCTTTTTGATTACTATAATGTAATGTATCCATTAAAATGGCAGTCCAAAAAAATTAAGATGGAGAAAAAAACAGCATCCAGAAAATTACAACTGAAAAAACGGAATTTGGGAAAAAATAAAACGGATTTCATAAGGCCCTATATTATAGTAATGCACCAAATGAGAGGGTTCCCTGTATAGTTTAGTACAGCATTAGTTAGGATATTGTTTTTTTTTTTTTTTTTTTTTTTTTTCATTAACTATATGTATAATAATTATAAAAATACTGAGCTAGGGCATGTCAACTTTCCAAAAGCATTTCATTCCATCTACCATAAACAAACTCTGGCTCCTGTGATTGTGCAGGTCGGGTGTAGGTGCTCCTGTGGTCGGTGATCTGGATGGGCAGTATAACCATGACAGCAGGAAAAACCTCCTGGAATGGTCACTGCCTGTTATCGATGAGAAGAACAAGAGTGGCAGCCTGGAGTTCAGTATAGATGGCAAACCCAACGACTTCTTCCCAATCAACGTTTCTTTTGTCTCCAAACGTAACTTTTGTGACATTCAGGCAAGTTATGCTGGTTTATCTATGAAATTCTGAAACAAAAATGAGTCCTAGTGAGAAAGTAAATGACTATATATATGGATTGTTTCCACAGGTGGCCAAGGTGACATACGTAGAAGGAGGCAGTCCAGTCAAATTCTCCTCAGAGACGTCATTTGTTGTGGATAAGTATGAGATCCTGTAAATGTTTCCTGGTGGAAGATCGTTTTAACCTGCCAGCCAGCTTAACGGATCAGAGAGCGTGCTGTACGTTAACACGGCGCTCAGAACATTCTCTGACATGGGCTGCAGTACTTCTGTGTTTGTTTGTCTTAAAGGAAAATAATCTACTTTTATATAAACTGGACTTTCAGCTGCTCAGTACTAAGTGCAGTCAGCTACACCTGCCAGGAAAGACAAAAGAGAGTAAAATACAGCACTGCACCTGACGACATCAAGGGAAGATCAGTGTCATCCTACAGCAGATGTGTTATAAGCCCATATGAACCCTCCTGACCCTTCAAAGAAATAGAATAAAATTGAAAACTATACTATACTTGTCGCATAGGTTTTTTTTTATAGAATTGCGATCATATTGACCCCCCAACCCCCAAATAACGTGATCTGCATCAGCAGCAATTTGGATTTATTTCTAATATTTTCTAATATGGAACCAGATCTAATGTCGTAGTACCCAATTCATATGTGGGTGATGATTAGATCAGCTGTGCTTGTGCAATAAGAACTGACACTGCATTAAATGTGCAGTCCAAATTCACACAATTTTTCATCTCTTTAAAATGACATATTGATCGTCTACATCAACACAAACACAATTTGCCTTTTAGCATCTTCCCTACTTTTTTTTTTGTCCTGTTATATTTATGTAATCATTAGTTTGAAGATTATTCTAAACAGGAAGATTTTTCATTCTCTGTTGTTTTGTAAGTAATGGTACACATAATCTGTTTAAACGTTTCTTGCTTTTTATTCATTGCTGCATTTATTTGGCTAAACAGGAAAATATATATTCTCCTGGCTTCCCAGATGTTATTAAGAACGGATTTATTTTTGTATTTCCATAACGTAAAATACATTTATCAGCGCACACTCAAAGATGATTACGGAACGCCATGGGAAGGGTTACGACATTCCATTCTGCTGTAAGATACTTATGAATACCTTTAATCAATAATAAAGTCACATTTAAATTAAAGTGTATTTTCTGAGCTCTTCCTGCCTCAATATGTGTTTTTACCTAGGATTTTGAATACTGTAGCTGTATGGTATGTGTATTGGTGGTTCATGCTAAGGCAGGCTTCACTACTTAGGGGTTGTTTTAAATCCATAACCCTTTAAGGCACAGTATGTAAGTTTTACCGCTAGAGGACACTTATTCAAAACAAAGGTGATGGCGTGAATGAGCGTGGAATCATGGGAGTTGTAGTCTTGACTCTTCACCTCCTCACCTGATGGAAAGGGCGGACTCTGGCAGAAATCATGTTCATGAATGAGCAACTGCTTTAACGTTTTATTAACGTTACGGTGGTATGAAGCAGGACGCGTCGAGAGTCCCTGTGAGTGAATGCTAATGAGAGAGACCTGCGCGAAAAGCTCAGAGACGGTGTTTATTATGATTATGCTGCAGTCGCCGCTTCCGCTCTTTTCGTTGCGTATGTGGGGAAACGCAGTGCTGCTTTACATGGTTAAAACAATCATACTAAATACATTTGAGCGTGTTGGGTGCGAGTGTGTTCGCTCGGTGGCTGGTATGAGACACTTGTTGCACACTGCAGAACTCTAGACAGATATTAGAATATCATATTAATAAAACAGGATTACTAAATGACATGCAATTAACTTTAAAATATATTATATGATGGAGAAAGCTCTCTCTGATCATGTTAGCCAAATAGTGTCGTCTCTGAGGCATGGTAAAAACATTACTCACGGTGAATCAAGAAAACAAGAGATTCAAACAATAAGACTAACCGTGTTGAGCTGTATAACAATGATTCGTTTTCTGTTGATAAATGTATATCCCAACAGTTGCTCGCCTGTCTAATAAAACACATACTTTATTAGCGTCTCCATGATTTCTGTGGAAATCAAGGGTAGCGCAGATATGACGTCATTGACGTGTCAATGACATGCGACGCAAATGGCTGATTTATCTGGATTTAAACATTGTTGGGAACGTTTGGGACAATGCAAGTACACAGAACAAAATATATAACATTGTTCTAGTAGTTTTTGGATATTTTAATCTAAAAAAATCTCATATTGTGCCTATAAATCAATCCGCGCGAGACATGAATTATGCCTCAAATCATGTGACTTGAGTAGTGGTGTTTAAGCACCCAAAACACCCCAGCAACCGAATAGCAAAAAAAAAAAAAAAAACGCTTTTGGTGTAAGATTTGTGAGTATTAGTTGCCCACCCAACCCTGTTTTGGTGGACTCCATGAGCTAGTGGACTGGGAGTTTGTTCAGGATTTATACACGCATGTGAGGAATCTCAGAGACAAGGCAATGGCATTCAGAGTTGATAATGCATTGGGTATGGTTGAGTAGAGGAGATTCCTGCCAATGAGTCACTTCCTCAGCCAATTACTAAGAGTATCCATTTATATCTGCTCTGACGTGGATTTTTGGAATATTTGACTAATATTTTGTATAATGATGCTAAACTGTATATTTTACTTCATAGCTATGAAGTCTCAAAGCATATTAAGCCCCTAAAGTGACATGATGATGGACAAAAATATGAGATGGGAGGAAAAATTGTCAATGCGTTTGCGTTCTCACAAATATATTGCGTTCCCCAGAGTATCTTGAGTTTGTTTGCAAAATGTTTGCGTTCCACTAGACGCAAAGTTTCTCGGGGAAACGCAAAGGTTTTGAGAGCGAATGCAGTTTCTATGGGGAACACAAAAGCATTGACACAAGCATTTTCCTCCCGTCTCATATTTTTTTTCCATCACTGTCTCTTTAATTAAATTCAGCGTAACAGTTTTGTCCAATTTTTTTTTTTTTTTTTTTGTCGGGAAATTGTGTATTGAGAGGGATGAGAACTAAAATGAATAACTGAAATAAATAGAAGCTAAATAGAAAAGAAAATCTTATAAAAAAAAATAGGGAAAAATAAATCCTTTAATCGTTACAATAATATTGGTTGTGGGTCCTTTTGTAGAATTTTAAACCATTGATATTGTTTATTTTATTTAGACAAAATAGTAGAGAATTTTAATATTGGCTATTTATTGGTTGGTCAACTTTACAACAACATAATATCGTTGCATAGTGATAGCGCCAGGTTAACTGTTCTTTATCTCTTTTATAATTCCTGTCTTTAAATGTAGATACAATCTTTCCTTGTTGACTATCATTTGTGTCTCTGCATATTTTACTAAATGTCAGTCATGGTCATTGACCACAGCTCAAGTCTGCGAATTATGTGACCCATATCTACAGGGGATGATCTGTATGTGAAACAGTCTTATCTAGTAGAATCTGCCTCTATGTTTGATGTTGACTCTAATCCATGAGGAAAGTTTTAGGGTGGGGCTGAGGAAGCAGATTTAATATCTGATTTGTGGGTTTGATGAAGGGACTGAAGGGTGTAGGCTGCAAGAATAGGGACCGACCGTATCTGTGCTGACCTCATTTCCTATCTGATCGCTCGCAATGGAGAAATAATGTGTTGAAGTCTGGAGGGAGTTATGCGTGGACAGTGATTGTGGCAGAGGGGGAAGTAAAGTTTGCTTATACACGACACGTCTGATGTAAACAGACAGTAGTTCTCACAGGTGACCATATGGTTCCCTTGAGAGGAGAAGAGGGGGTGTATCCCTGTTTGGGGTTTAGAAAAAAGAGGAGGGGTGTTAATGACCACTATCCCGGTCATAAAATAGGGCGGGTCTTTCTTTCGGATGAATGAACAAACAGATAAGTACTGAGCCAGGCTTTGTTAAAGGGTCACATGAAAGAGTGAGAGGGGGCAGAGGGACTAGCATAGGCTTACATGGTCACATGGGATTTTTGGTATCAGTCTGAGATTCATTAAAAACTTTATTTTAATTATTTACGAAGGATTAAGTTTTGGGAGTTAATGATTTATGAGTTTGCTGGGGGTCTGTGATTTGTATAGCTCTGTGTCTCAGTCTGAAATAGGCCATTCTTCCAGGTTGGCTAATGAGGAATACGACATGTGCTGAACGTTCAGGATCCCAACAGAGAGCAGTAAAGCGTCCACCATCCGGGATTCTAATATGTTGCTCAAGAAGGTCCGATTTCAGGTTAGTTCCATTCTTATTTCTGAAACCTAGCCACAAACTGTGATGTCAATAACCGGACGCGCGTGCTTTTGGGTTTATGTGTGATGTGTTGTGTGAATCTGAATGCATAGTTTCTGGTTTTGTAAAGTATGGTTTCCTCAAATTCTAGCTTCTTTAAATATTTATACATCCAGGATAATGTAGTTCTTTGACTTTCCAGTTCTTTATATATATATACATATATATATATATATATATACACACACACACACACACACACACACACACACACACACACACACGTACATGTGTGTGTGTATTTGGTATTTGAAGAAATGTTTATCTGTGTGTGTATGTATATGTGTATATATATAATCATTATATATAAATATTTTATATATAAATAATTTTTTTAATAATTATACACAGTAGACATACATAATGAACTGCATAATTTGTCACTATTTGATATTAGTGAAGTCAGTATGTGTCTTCTGCGTGATAAACATACCTTAAAAAACAGAAGCTGGTTTACAGGTTTTAGGGCCGTAAGGTGCTGACTAAATAATCCCATTCTTACAGAGGCCATCTTAGGGACGTTTTCCCACAGTAACAGTGAGAGTGAGAGTCCAATTCTTCCACACCTGTCATAGACCCTCCAGCTGCCCTTCTCTCTTCCCCACTGTGGTGACAAGCCTTTGAGCTGGATCTTTAACATGTGAGACACACAGGAGGAAATTAGATGCATTCTGAGTGAGCATGAGGAATTTCCTTAGGAAGGAACAGAACTGTCCTAGCAGTTGGGTGCATCTTTTACAGGTTTATTTGACACTTAGATGCTATGTTAGGAAAGGGGGGAGAGTAAAGTTGGCCAGATCTAAGCTGTATTTTATATTTCAGTAATGGCTAATTATGTTGCTTTCTGGATAATTTGTATTAAGTCTGCCATGTGGATTTGATAAGAGATACTTACCTTGTCCATCCCAAATTCTACCCCAACCCTATAGTAAGTAGACTATATGTAGTTAATTAATATTACTCAGTACTTAAATATATAATTACACTGTAACAACACCTTAAACTAAAGTGTAACCATAAAGTGTTACCCCCTTAATTTTAGGGTGCACTTTCAATACTTACTGTCATAAATACTGAGTAATGTAGGCTAAGGTAACAACATGGGTTAAGGTTAGTTGTAGGGGTAGGTTCTGAGTTGGTACCTAGTTATTATTACCCAGTTAGTGTCATTACTACAATGTTTGCGATTCAGACCGTAAAATAAAGTGCTAGCACGTCTTTTATAGAAGTTGTGATCAGTCACTAGATGGCACTGTTGTCACATCATTCAGAATTGCATTTCTTTTGCTTGTGAAAAATGTGTTTTTTGAATTTGTTCAATCATCCAGGGCAGCATGTCTCCGTATTATTTCACTAATTAAAAACAACGTACAGTCTCAAAGGGAAATTGCCCAAACTCAGTCACACAGATGTTTATTATTGAGCTGCATAAATACCGAAATCGCTCAAAGCAAAGATATTTTTCTGCATTACAGTCACTCTAAGCGAATTTTCGTGTTCATATAGAACATCAGCAACTGATCTGAAAACCTGCTGATTTGTCGTAGATCTTTTTAACTCAGTATTTTTACTTTTTCCGTGCAACACGGATGTCTTAGCCCTCCGAGCAGCTAACCGCCAACTAGCATATCTTAAAAAATAAAATAAAAAACTTTTGTTTTGTGCTATGCTTAAGATTCCTAAATCTAGCAGAAGTGACAAGATAACAGTAGGCTACTCGTGTGTTTAGCCTACTAGCCTATCCGACACGGACCCTTACAAACAAACTCTCAGTGAGCATCTTTTCATTTTTATTTTTTTATTTTACTTTCGTGGTCATGTTTGCAAATTCAGTTAAATATACGTTAAGAAAAAAAGAATACATTTGGACAATTCAAGCCTTAATTAATCCCCCTCTTCCTCCTCAAGTTCACTTTCACAGTAATTTCAAATAAAAACCAGTGTTTCCTCAGGGACCCTGCACGAGATCGCATATATTTCTTCTTTTATGAATATGGTGCTGTTGTGTAGGTAAGCCTATTTTACGCTGCACAAGAAAAATAGATCTTAGTAAATCATAATTATGACTTAAAAGTAGAAATTATGAGATGCTTAAGTCATAATTATAGCCTATGATTAAAAAGTGAAAATTATACTAAGTCATAAATAGCCTACTTGACATGCATCATTAACAGTATGTTTCATAATTTCAATGTTTTATGTGGTGGAAATTGGCTTATGATGCAGAAAAGCACAAGACACAAATTAAAATGAGTAATTTTGTAGAACTCTTCAGAAGTTCGGAGAAAATTCAGATGACACCACAAAACCCAGACATTATTATTACTTAATCTTCATCCAAAGTGACAAATAAACAAGTGAGACGAAAACCAACCCTTTTTTAAAGCATTCCTCATAATCCTGAAACATCAATCTCTTTTTGGCTGGCTTAGAGCCAGCAGACCACTCCAAAACACTGGACGTGCCCCTCCTATTGGAAAGGGGATAAATTATGCTGAGAACTGATACAGAGAAGGGAAAAGAGTCAAGCTAACAAATGCAAACCGATGAGAAATGGAGCACACTCAGTTAGAGACATCAGCTGGAAGAGGACAGTGTGTCCTGTTGGAGAGAAGCACCTGATCCTACAAGAGCAGCTTTTCTTTGGTGTAGTGCCAGTAAGAGTCAGGACTGACACAGGACTATACAAACAGTGACAAAAGCCGGACTGACCTCAGGTCTCCAGTGCTCTGGCACCTTCCCAAGAAACCCTCAGAAAGAGGAACAGCATTGTGGATGCCACTGTCTTTTTGTGCACCTTCTGCAGAAAAGTGAGTTCCAGCCTTTCCTGAAATGGACTTTTTTCTGCAGCAGGGGTCTCTGCAAGGTTAGTGAACAAGTGAGAAGTTCTTTAACTGAAAGAATGAGTGCCTTGTGTCAGGCTAGGAGTGGTTGACAGAACAGGAAGGCAGAACGAGTGAGTGGGGAAGAGAGAGACAGTCACAGGGGGAGACGACTTTTGTCCCGTGGCTGGGAAGGAGAATCTGCTTTGTGTCTGTGATGGTTGTGGTCGAACGTGTGTCAGGAAGAACCTCACATACCATCTATCCATCTTCATAATGTTTTGTCCGTGAGGAGCCATGTGTTTGCCTACAGAGGGTCTTGTTTCATAGGCTACCAGAAAGTTCTTACAGGTAAGGTCTCCTGTATGGCTTGTAAGAAACTTTTTCACTTTTTAGACTATTTAAAAAGATTTACTTGGTGGGTGACAGCTTTTTAAAAACTGCAAGTGCAACCATTTTAATTATCTTCAAATGTTTTGAACTTAAAAGCGTGTCTGTTGTTGCATTTTTTCCAAGATATTAAAAATGTTGAATCTCATGAAACCTTTCAATAACACATGCCAAGTCCGATTTCTCCAGGCAAAAGGACAGGGTTTTTTGTTGTTTGTTAAAATGTTGTTGTTTTGTTTTTTTTGCCAATTATGCAAATTCACCAGTTTTCCCTGCAATTTCCCCCTCAAATTCTTATTTAAATTTTCCTGGTAAATTCTAATTCTTATGGTTTTGTTGTTGTTGTTGTTGTTGCATTGACAATTTTGTGGGAAATTCCCTTCCCATTTGTATTATGCATCCAGATATTTTACTTTAGATATTATTTATTTTTTATTTTTACTGTATTGCAGTAAGAGATACTGTAATACATCTTTTATTTAATTATAAATTACTAAAGACATTAAACTAAAGACAGCCCATAATTGGGTTAAAAATGTATTTAAAAAAGTAAAACAACGGTTGGGTTTTTGAAACAACCCAGCATTTTTTCGAGTGATATATAATTATGAATTTTGCGTCTTGATGTTGAGGTGAAATGACCTGGAAATGTTCTTGGCAGGATTTGTCAGATTCTGATCCAAAAATCTTGTCCAGTTAAATCGGCTGTGAGCCAAACATAGGTTGTTATTTTTAGAAAACGTTGCTGTTTTAAAAAATATGAAACTATCAGTCCATGTGGAATGATGGTTTGCATAGCAGAAATGGCATGAAAGTTTTTCACTGCCAAATGCTGGCAAAAGAAACAAGCTTTGTCCTTGATTTTATCAGAGCTGAAGACACAACGTGAACAATCTCAGAATACCGCCACTGGCCTTGGGAAAACAACAGAAATTAGTGAGGGAAAAAAACAAGGTGGTGATGAGATCTGTGCCTCACCTTTCATTTACTCAGAGGAGGACAGATGGAAAGAGACCAGAGGCACCACACTGGAAGTGCCACGTTAGTAGCTCTCTCTCCTGATCTCCCACCCAAAACAGAGCAGTCCATTGAGCCAGCACAGAGAAACGGGGGCGGGGGCCTTTCCATGATCACTTTGGAGGGTCAGTGGTGAGTGAAAAATGCTCCACTGGTTTTGATAATCAAGCTTCCGTTGTCCAGGTCATCTCTGTTTCCAAAAAAAAAAAAAAAAAAATGGGCTGAAATCACACAGTCCCTGCCAATGACAGTGTGTTTTATTGGAGTCTTTCAGAGCACAGTGATTGCTGGAATTGATTTGCATGGAAGTAGAATACAGACACATTCATTAGTCGTGTTTGCTAAGGCAAGCATAACGATTGCTATTGCTCATTACTACGGTTAGGGGTTTGCTTCTAACAAAGTATTTAACTGAAGTTTAGAATGCTGTTTCATTGGCAAACTACAAAAGACACAAGATGTGAGCACAACAGTTAAACATGTCCTTCTAGCCTTGGCCTAAAACTAACTTTTTGACACACCTGCCAGTGGCTGGTGACATTTACCGGCCATGAAACTAGCAGTAATTTCGATACCACAGTTAAAACTACTAGCCTAACTAATATAAATGTAAAACATTAACCCTTAAATGCATGAATGTTTCACCAATCATTATTACGTATTCGGGTATTTAGCGACCTAAATCTATATGTAACACGGATGGATCTATCTAACCTGTCGTGATGATATAAAAATCTCCTGATAATAGAGTGACGATTACAGAAGAATAAAATAAAGCATATTTTGTTACCTTTTGAAGCTTGGAAGGGTTCAGTTTGAGCAGATGTTTTATCCCATCATCACTGTCCTTGTCAGAGCTCATTTCCCAGTACATTCAGCCTCTGGCTCAAATTCGCCACCTATAACATATTCTCAAAACTATCATTTTCAACAATTGCTGACAGCTTCTTCACCAGATCCACCATCAAATGATAGTGACACTAATACTTGATTGCGTTTAGTACTTTGCAGTAAATCGCTGAGCAATTTCAGGTTTTGCTGATGTTCCTATTCTTTTGTTTTCTGCCTGCGGTAACTATGAGTGAAACGTCACTTCATCATTGTGTATCAGACATTCCACCTTGTGGAATAAATGTGAATTTCACTTATTCAGTCATCAAAGATTCGGTTTTTGTTGAGCAGATAAGAAAATATACCTATATATCTGTATAACGCCTCAAGTCGTTGGTGACCCTATACAATTTTTATAAAAGATGAATGGGAAAATAGGATTTTTTTTTTTCTTGTTATATTGTTTATAATAAATTGATTGAGGAATACTAAGATAGTTGATGTCTAACTTTAAAAAAAAATTATGAGGATAATGAATGACATCCCGGGTCACTGAAGACCTGAGGTATGCATTAAAGGGTTAAATACAACAGAACAAAGACACAAATTATTGCTTTTCAGGTACATTTTGCAGACCGGTCTAACAGTAGTTTTCAGGTACAGACATTTAATAAAGTAATCAAATGTGAAATAACACTGCATATTCACTGTATAAAATAAAACCGATTAATCTTTATTAAAGTTTAAAAAAAAATATTCAGACAAGAGCAGTGAGTGATTTTCTCTTTGTCTTTTGTTGTTAACATTAACGACACAAACAACAGCAGGATTATTAAGATGCTGTCACTTTAAGACTTGCATGAATCCAATGTACTGATACTGTACACATGCATTTTCTTTCTCAACTATTTATATCCACCTAAGACATAACCGACTATGTTTACTAGGATACTTTGTGGGAATGTGTCCTTTCAAGTAACAAAACGTGAAAGAGAGCTAAATTCCCTTTCATGTCGTCTTGTGCTTGAATATTTAAATTAGCAAGGCTCAAACTTTCGTGATGATGCAGCACTGGCCCGTCAACTGTCCTGAGCGTCGTTCATGTTCTCACAACATTGCATTGTTAGAATTCATAAAAATGTTGCCAGCCAACTGGCGATTAACACCATTTCAAATATTTTAAAATTTTTACTTGCACTTGGTTAATTTTAGGCATCTTTACAGGGAAAAAACAGCACAGTGGAATGCAAAGCATGCTCTATGTGAACGGCCCTTTAATTGTAAATGATAGGTTACACAAAATTGTGCATCATCATGTTTGTAGCACAAATACATGTGCTGTTACTTTCAGAACAGCTGAGCAACCGCTTAGAAATATCTCAGAACACTGTAGCAGCCGCATAGCAACGTACTAAAAAGCTCTCCGTACATCCTGGCAACCGCACAGCAGCATGCCAGAAATCTCACTATAAACTACTGAGTAACAGCATCCTAGCATCAACATGGCAGCAAGTTTTGAATGTTTTTTCTTCCAAAAATGTGCATGCGTGTGGCCCCACAACAACATCTGCACCTCATGAACGATTTTCCAAGATGATCTTTCCCACCTCCTGCTCTCGCTCTTCCTCTCTCTGTCTGCGATATCCTCCAGACACTTAAACACATTTTCCTGAGCATCATTATTCACTGCTTACACTCCTGTGCTCAGCAGCCCAGTGTGGAATTTCATTTGGGATTTGAAAGAGCTCTCATGGAAATGGAGCCAGGGTCATTTTATGAAATGTATTTGTTATCGGACTTGCATAATGCCAGGTCAGAGAAAGAATGGCTCCAGCTGCGGTCAAAAGGTGGTGGCTGGAAAAGCTGTGTAATTTGGGTGATGTCATCCTTTTTTGTCACTGTCTACCTCATACATTTACACTAAAACATCACTTTAGGCTGGAATACACTTCAGTGTAGTGTACACTTAACTTTTAAAATCAGACCTGAAGCTAAAAAATCAGAGACTGTGCCCATCATACACTAGCAGAACCTGATTTCACCAACAGCATGTTCCTGGGTCAACTTCTTTGTTGATCCTGGAACAACATTCCAATCAGCCAATCTGATTTGAAGGACGAGTTTACGGTTTGTCAAGTTTAGGCTTACAACCAGGGTTAGCTGCTTCTACATCAGTGTCATTCATCTACCATTCCCCTCTGATTTTAAGGATAAGGTATGAGTAGGGTTAGGTTTAGGGGTAGGGATATGGTTAGGACTTTTTCAGACAGGAATGTCTAACTCAGCAAAATCAGGACATGCCAGACGAGATTTACGAGATCTACGAGATTTTCTAAATTTCTCTGACTGCCCGATATCTGCAGATTGGCTTGGACTTTCGGCAACTAGTTGTATAGTGTATTCCATCCTTTACTGGGATATAGTCTGAGACAAAAGAAGGGATGGAGGAAGGAGGTTGTTGACGATATTTCCATTAGGCCAAGAGATTTCCAAAGCTGTTTCCTTTTGCTCTGCATCCACCTCCTCCCATTTACGGACTCACAGCCCTCTTTCAGTAACTCTCTGGGAAGAACTCCGGGAATACACACTGTAGACCAGCTTTGGTAGACATCAAGGTTTTTATGCATAGATCATCTGATGTCTGGGAGAGTGTGGAGAGACGGGACCCAGAGTCAGGAGGAGAGGGGTGAGTCTGGGACGCTTGCTTTGGCAGCAACCCATTGTATCTCAACAGCTTTTAATAGCACAGCAAAAGGAGGTGTTGACGTCATTCTCCTTCTGCCTTGAGGCTTTGAGGCCCTGTGTGCTAGCCACTTTCTGCCACGTTCCAGCTGAGGTGGAATTCTTGGCTTTGAGCTTCTCACATTTTTGGATGGGGATTAAAGAGATGATCTGAGCAGTTTTGCCAAGGCGTTTAGGGTTGCACACTGGCAATGCCTGCTGCACCTGAACAATGTCTGACCTCATATAGTCATGTGAATCTCTTTCTGATCCAAGGTTTTTAAATGATAGAAGTGCAAAACAAAGCTTTTGAACTGGATTTGGTGGCATTGGGCTTTGGACCAGGCATTGGAGATTTTGAAGAGCTGGTCATGGCTTTGGAACTTCTGTTCAGAGGATACAAGCATGTGTAATGCTTGCCAAGAAGTCAACATCTTTGCAAAGGTACGCTACAAAAAAATTTAAATGGTGTCATCTATGGAATTTAAGTTTGATCAACTCAGTTTAGTTAGATTTAGAAAGAGGACATATATATATATATATATATATAATTATATTTATTTTTTATTTTTTTTTTTTTGCCTCTTGCAGTTAATTAAAATGAGCTAAAGTTACACAACTTAATTGAATTGTGTTCAATCAACCTAATATATATTTAAAACTGAAGTTTACTTACTTTATTTGTGTTAAAACTAAGGGATTCCATTAGGAGAGTAAATTTAGGGATTAAAGTGTTATTTATATTTTTGCTTTCATTGAAGGTAAAGATGTTGTTAGTTAATGTTAGTGTTTAATGTACAGGTATGTTGGACATTTAGAGGAGTTTCTGTAATGTGTTTTTTTTTTTTTTTTTTTTTTTTTTATTGGTTAACATTATGCAGAAGAGTGGCTTCTGTGTTTAGGATGGGTACTCAGTGACCTATGCTATAATGTCAGGACTGACACCAGTCTTTTCTTATTTGTTCATACATTGTACATTATACTGATGAATGAAATTGCTTATTATGGATTTTCCAATGACATTAAGCAATTTAAGTTTGACGAGCATAGAAAGTCATTTTATAAATGTATTTTTATTTAAACTGTATTTGATCAAATTGAGTTGGACCAATTCAATTATGTTAGCCCAAACTGAGTTGGACCAACTCAATTGCGCTGGCCCAAATTGAGTTGGACCAACTCGATTAAATTGGCCAATTACATTTTCATAAATTAGTTTTTTATGATTTGGGGCTACACATATTTATTAGATGGAAATCCTGCCATCAATTAAACTGAGTTTGTCTAAGGGTTTTTTGTGTGTGTGTGTGTGTGTGTGTGTGTGTGTGTGTGTGTGTGTGTGTGTGTGTGTGTGTGTGTGTGTGTGTGTGTGTGTGTGTGTGTGTGTGTGTGTGTGTGTAAAGCATTTCTTTATGAAAATATAGAATTAGGTCTTGAAACTCTCACCCAGGGATTTTCTGCATGCATTTTGGTCTGTGTGGGTGCTTGTGTCTGAATTTGGAGTTCGGGTCCTGTGGTCCTCAGTGGAGGAGAGCCAGGCCCCTTCGCCACTCCTCTTCAAGGATTAAACACGGTGAAAAGAGCTCTTTGTGCCGGCTGCACTGGAATGCCTGTTGAGCCCAGTGTCTTTAGGAAACAAACAGCCAAAGTCAACGGAACATTTGAGCAAGTGCCTGTTGGAATATTGTGTTCACTTGAGCCCCTGCCCTGTGCAGCCCCCTCAACAGACCAGAGAAAGAGTGACTCACTCTCAATAGTAGCCTTCAAGCCAGGAAATTATTAGTCTGATGATGCATTATTTGCCCCCGAAAGTCAGTGCGCGCTCAGAAAAAACACACTCTTCAAGGTATGACTTAAGGTAGTTTTTACTGGTTGTTATTGGGGAATAACAGACCACTGGGCAAAGCAATTGACCAATCAGAATCAAGTATTCCGCAGAGCTGTGTTTAGTGCTGTCAATCAAGTCCCAACACACATATTCAATATATGTGTGTGTGCTGTGGATAATTATGTATATATAAATACACACATGCATGTAGATAGTTAAGAAACATTTATTTATATATAAAATATATATAATATGATTATATATACAGTGTGTATATATACACATGCAAATATTTCTTAAATATGTACGTGTGTGTATTCAAATATACATACACATATATTATGTAAACACAATCGCGATTAATCGTTTGACAGCCCTGCATATAATATAACACTTTATTTTACAGTGTCAGTTACATATGTTACATGTAGTTACTATAGTAATACCTATAAATTATGCATAATTACATGCAACTAACCTTATCAAACTAAACCCTAATCCTAACTCTATAGTAACAAGGTAGTTAGGTAGTAAGTAATATAATATTACTCAGTACTTAGATGTATAATTACAGTGTAACAAAGAAACCTTAAAATAAAGTGTAATATAATATAACCTAATATAATGTATGACTTTATATAGAATAACATGGCTTTCAATTTTGCAGTTGACTTTATTGCATACAGCTGAGACTTTATTTCTCGTAATTTTGACTTTATATCTCACAATTGTGACTTTATCCAAGTACAACCATTTCTCATAGTTCTGACTTCATATCTTAAAACGTGGGCATTATATCTCATATACCTTACATTTTGTAATGCGGCTTTCACTTTTACAATAGTGAAACCTTGTAGAAAAGCTTTGAAATTGTTGTTTTTGTATTAGAGTTATGAGAAGGTTATTAATTTATTTAAATATTTCTTTGCTGATTTGAGGGTAAAATCTGCGTAATGACTTTTAAAAAAATAGTCAAATTACTTTTTGAGAAGACATGTTTGGAACCATCGTTATTTTTGCAAATTTCCATTTGGTTTATGGATTTACAATCTTTTTTCTTTAATGGATTTTAAAAGGAGGAGAAATGGAGAGTGATGTGCCATTCTCTGACTGCCTCATCCCACAGGAAACTCTATCTGATAGGAAGTCTGCATTTAGACTCAACAAACAGCAGTGGTCCTCCTCTCCTGCCATCCTGTTTGTTTGTCATGTTTCCTCTCTACTGTTTAGGGGATGTCTTCTAGTGTGATCTCCCCAGTGCCCACTTATATTGTTGATGATGGAATTATCATTGATCTTGATACAATTAGAGGTGCTACTATGTGTTTAGATGAGCTGTAAAGTCATGTATTTGTGTCAGTATTTACCCTGTTGGAAACCATGATAGCTGGTTTCCATAGACCAACTGGTTAAGCTGTATTTTTGGGACATATTCAATAGTCAGCCTGTTAACAACTAGCAAATGACCATCTTAGACCCGTTAGGAAATAGATTCTCTCCTAAACAGAACTATCATCTTAAGGTGGATTTTTCTCCAGTGTAACCCCACCTCCTCTGGCTCGTTGTCAACAATACAGCTCTTTTTTGCCTTTGGATTCTTATCTCAGGGTTATATATTTCACTGACGCTGACATGAGCATGCACACAAAGGCCTTTGGTGTTTGGTGACCTTTGCCCATATGTCTTCACTGTGCAGGTGGTCTGCTGGTTATTAGCTTGTAACCAAGCCGCTGCCTTTCTCAACACAATGAGTGATGGAGAAACCAGCATACCACAGATTTTACGCATCACTTTAAAGCATCCACAATGCTAAATGATTAGAGTGCGTCTCAATTAGCTCTCTACCTATCTAGGTTGTGAATTGTATATCTTGTACACAGATTCAGGCACTGGTAAGGACCGTGGATCTCTGCACATTGGGACACTGATGACCATTGTACATTTGGAGATGCACCATTACAACCTCTTTGTTGTACAGCGTCACTACTGGCATTTATGAACAACAGCAGCACTGATATCTTTCTCACATTACTTTTAAAAAAAAAGAAAAGAAAAAAAAGCTTATTAAAAACCCCCATTCCTTCCTTGCACTTTGTAATAAATCCTTCCCTCACGGGTCAAAATGACCTGAGGCCCTAAAATCATACTTGTTTTTGTGTTTTTTGTCCCGAAAGCTTATTTCAATAAATTGATATATATATATATATATATCACTCACCTAAAGGATTATTAGGAACACCTGTTCAATTTCTCATTAATGCAATTATCTAATCAACCAATCACATGGCAGTTGCTTCAATGCATTTAGGGGTGTGGTCCTGGTCAAGACAATCTCCTGAACTCCAAACTGAATGTCAGAATGGGAAAGAAAGGTGATTTAAGCAATTTTGAGCGTGGCATGGTTGTTGGTGCCAGACGGGCCGGTCTGAGTATTTCACAATCTGCTCAGTTACTGGGATTTTCACGCACAACCATTTCTAGGGTTTACAAAGAATGGTGTGAAAAGGGAAAAACATCCAGTATATGGCAGTCCTGTGGGCGAAAATGCCTTGTTGATGCTAGAGATCAGAGGAGAATGGGCCGACTGAGTCAAGCTGATAGAAGAGCAACTTTGACTGAAATAACCACTCGTTACAACGAGGTATGCAGCAAAGCATTTGTGAAGCCACAACACACACAACCTTGATTCAGATGGGCTACAACAGCAGAAGACCCCACCGGGTACCACTCATCCCCACTACAAATAGGAAAAAGAGGCTACAATTTGCACGAGCTCACCAAAATTGGACAGTTGAAGACTGCAAAAATGTTGCCTGGTCTGATGAGTCTCGATTTCTGTTGAGACATTCAGATGGTAGAGTCAGAATTTGGCGTAAACAGAATGAGAACATGGATCCATCATGCCTTGTTACCACTGTGCAGGCTGGTGGTGGTGGTGTAATGGTGTGGGGGATGTTTTCTTGGCACACTTTAGGTCCCTTAGTGCCAATTGGGCATCGTTTAAATGCCACGGCCTACCTGAGCATTGTTTCTGACCATGTCCATCCCTTTATGACCACCATGTACCCATTCTCTGATGGCTACTTCCAGCACAATAATGCACCATGTTACAAAGCTTGAATCATTTCAAATTGGTTTCTTGAACATGACAATGAGTTCACTGTACTAAAATGGCCTCCACAGTCACCAGATCTCAACCCAATAGAGCATCTTTGGGATGTGGTGGAATGGGAGCTTCATGCCCTGGATGTGCATCCCACAAATCTCCATCAACTGCAAGATGCTATCCTATCAATATGGGCCAACATTTCTGAAGAATGTTTTCAGTCTGGCAGTTCTGCAGGCGAAAGGGGGTCAAACACAGTATTAGTATGGTGTTCCTAATAATCCTTTAGGTGAGTTTATGTATGTGTGTGTATGTATGTATGTATGTATGTATGTATGTATGTATGTATGTATGTATGTGTGTGTGTGTATATATATATACATAAATAAATAAATAATATGGTTGTTACATATCCCTGCAACATTTCAGCTGTAAATTAATTATAAATGTCAGCTAGACTACCTATTGAATTGGTTTTGTGCAATTTATGTTTCGTGCTTTAGAATTTCAGTTTAAGGAACATAGTGAGCATACTCTCTGGTTTTTAGGGTGGATTATGGGACTTTTTAGGGAGTGAGTGTTTTCATTCATTGTAAGGATTTTGCGATTTAGACAGGCCTTAAAATGGCCGACTAGGATCCTGACCTAGGGAGCTGATTAAAGGGTTAGTTCACCCAAAAATGAAAATTAGCCCATTATTTACTCATCCTCAAGTCGTTCTAGGTGTATATGACTTTCTTCTTTCAGAAGAATACAATCGGAGTTGTATTAAAAAACATAATTTCTCTTTCAAGCTTTATAATGGTAGTGAATGGGGGTTGAGATTTTGAAGCCCAAAAAAGTGCATCCATCCATCATAAAAGTAATCCATACGACTCCAGGGGGTTAATAAAGGCCTTCTGAAGCAAAGCGATGGATTTGTTTAAGAAAAATATCCATATTTAAAAGTTTATAAAGTAAAGTTCCGGTCGATCACCTTCTGTGGAGAAAGTATTGAAAGTGCCTCTGCAGTTCTAAAGGCTACGCTCATCAGATGTAGTGTAAGCGTTTTGAACTGTGAGAGGCACTTTCAACACTTTTACCACAGAAGGCGATCGGCTGGAACTTTGCTTAAGATATTTTTCTTACACAAATGCATCGATTCACTTCAGAAGGACTTTATTAAACCCCCAGAGCCGTGTGGAGCACGTTCTTTGATGGACAGATGCATTTTAATGCACTTCAAAAACAGAGCTACAATTACTACCATTATAAAGCTTGGAAGAGCCAGGACTTTTTATAGTATAATATAACTCCAATTTTATTTGTCTGAAAGAAGAATGTCATATACACCTAGGATGACTTGAGGGTGAGTAAATCATGGGCTAATTTTAATTTTTGGGTGAACTAACCCTTTAAGGGGCCTTTTACACGAATCCGCTTTCAACTAAAAATGGCAGACTTTTTATGTGTTTTGGCCTTTCATTTACATGACAAAGGTGTTTTGGGTGCCTGAAAACGCAAGCTTTTTGGTTTACGCCTCCATGTAAACAACAATGCACATGCATATTACATGTTCATGCATGCTTATTACGTGTTCGCGGGGTTTTCTTTACAAAACGACATCTCCAACTACTGGCATGCATAATACAGCCTTTTTAGTAATTTTCGCAGATTTGTGTGAATGGGGATCATTTTGGGGATCTGTTTTTAGTACACCTTTTGTCATGTAAGCATACCCTAAGACGCATCCTATAGTGTATTAGCAAGATTAGCTTTAATGCTAAATTAATGCTGATTAGCAATTTAAGAGGTCCGTGGACATGGGAAAATATTTGATCTGTAAAAATCAATGTTCATCAAGTTTGCTTTTTTTTTTTTTTTTTTTTTTTTTATCCCTCTAGAAATATTACATAATTTGAGTCTTAATTACATTGGGTGGGAGAATTTCTGCCCACACAATGCTATTTTAAGTCACGTTCTAGAGCCCAGTTCATTTTCACATTCCTCTACTTTGCAACATTTTTGTGGCGAGGTCTAAAATTGGAAGAAGTTATTTAGTTAGCCACATCCATCACTGTGTTTGTCTGTGGCCATAATCATACACACAGAAATGGCAGGATTTCTCATATGCCCCTCAATTTCCTGTCTAGATATGTGTCTGTATGCTGCAGCACTTGCAGCCTGCTTCAGGGACAAATCTTACACACGTGTGATGTTTTCTTCAGTAACGTCCTCTGATGTTGGGCATCTTTGGATATGAAACAGAGGCCTTAGGCATTGTGATCGCAGATGTCGTGCAAACAGAGTTCAGTACGGCAAACGGCTGATAAGAAGACATTTGTTTATTATTCCACAGTATGATATACAAAACTGACATGTTGCTGCCAGTTATCACCTGTGTGTGGAGAAAATGACTGGTATTTTTCATATTTAGCTGGGATGATAATTTTAATTTTATGCATACAGCATTTTTTCCCTCTGTTCATGATCCTATATCAGAACAGACCCGGTTTTGAGAAGCATGAGCTCAGTGCTTACCACCAGGTGGAGGTCTCTGAGCATGCAGCTCACAGAAGATAACCAACTAGCTAGTGAAAAAGCTCATCATCTCCCCCTTTCTCTCTCTGTCCCTGTACTTTTAAGCTCAACTGAAATTCCACTGATGAATAACCCACATCGCCTCAAGGCAGGAACTAGAAAGCTGTTATTACCCTACAACAGCCAGGACTCGCTGCAAGCGTCTTTACCACATTTCCTCGCTCTCTTACAATTACAAATTTCTTCTCCTTCAGCATTTCCTTAGCATACAGAATGTTATCTTTAAGGGAAATGTTTTAAAAGAACCTCAGCAATACTTATGAGAGAGTAGATCACATGTGGTGGAACATCTACATGCCAAAAAGCACCATCATGTCTTTCCATCCAGCGATGCATCTACCATTGATCCGTGGCCTCCTTCCAGCCCACAGTGCTGTCATTTATGAAGAGCTGAATGTTGTCAGCCACCTTTCAAAACAACATCTCTCTTAACTTGATACTTGAGGATTATGAAAGTAAGCCAACCCTCAGGCACTGAAAGTTTGAAAGAATAGTGCCACTGCACTGTAAAAACGTATTGTTGGTTTAACTTAAGTTACCTAGTTGCCTTCAAATTTCGAGTTCACTGAAATTTAAAATTTGAGTTAATACAAGGAAGGAGATTGGTTTAATAAATAGAAGCTCAAAATATTATGTTATCTGAACTACATTAATTTAGTTTGACAAAAATAAACAGCTGTGACAACACATCATGAAAATAATTTTAAAATATATTTTTAAGTAATATAACATAATATAATATAATTATAATATGTAAGGAATAATGTATTTTTCATTATCCCGCTTATGCCAGACACAAAATATTGACTTGATTTGAAATATTTTATTAGGTTTTTAAAGTCATAGCTTCCATGAAGAAAGCAGTTGCTAGCAAGCCGCAAGTTCAAACTAGGCAGACATTTAAAGGATACGGTACAGTCTGGTGCTGAGGTGACGTGATGACTAACAGAGAGCAGATAAATGACAATCCACCTGTCACTCAAAGTGGCCACGCCCTTAATTATGCAGAACTTTAAGGCTTTATATAATGTAAACGAATGAGTTCTAAAAACGTTCACCCCCGTCACAGTTGTCATGAAGGGCAAAATTAGCTGTTTGTACCAAAACCACAATTTGTACCAGGCTATAAACATGTTTTTTTCTGTATTTTACCATGGGGCTCAATGAGATTTATTATCCCTAGCGGCCAGTCGATGAATTGCAGTTTAAGTCACTTCTGTATTGGCATCGAGAGACCGAGGGAGGTTGCTGCTTGCTTATTACACAGCATTTCAGTACATAATTGATTCTAGGGATAGGAGATATTGATTTGAGATGAAAATGTTTTAAAATCTCACCTGTTTGTTATCTTATAATACATTATAGTGTACAAAACAATCATTGCAAAATGGCAGCAGCTGCGTTTGCATAAAACAAGAGAGAGAGTCTCCGAAATAGGCTACATGACATAATTAAATAATTGTACACAAAATATTGATTTGAGTTTTAATATTTTATTAGCTCACCAAACGCTAAACTTCCACAAAGAAAAACATTGAAGTCAGCGCTATGCTACCTGGATGAGCCTGTTTTTTTACCGGGAATAACATACTGTTGGATGGTGTGACTGACCAATCAGAATCAAGTATTCCTCAGAGCTGTGTTAGAATATAATATACTGTAATATAATATAATATAATATAATATAATAATATAATTAGTGCTGACAATCAATTATAAAACTAATTAATCGCAAATTTTATCATTAATTAATTTTATTAAGCATTTTTAAGCATTTTATCTGTAATCATGATTAAAAACATTAAAATGATTTTTTTATAATGTAATAAATTCACAGTTACTCTATACACTAGACTTCTCTCTGGAGAGAAACTCTACACGTCTTCACAGTTACGCTACAAATTATTGTAGAAACAACTTAAAGACGGTATATTTTAAATATTTGTTGTAATGGCATCTTTTTATGAATGAAGGCAAGTAAGTAAGCAAGCAAGTAAGCAAGGATCTCTGATACTAACACTGATACTGATGTCTTTATGAAATAGATTTTTTAAAACATTAATGATAGACATTCAACATTACAGTATAATTGATAGTTTTAAAAAGGCTTTAAAAAAATAACTTAATTTAAGTGAACAATCTTTATATAAACACATTATAATAAATGTCGTATTTACATGTGGACTTCACATATACTCAATATACAGAAATTGAATAAAGTTATCAAACACTTTATGGTCTTAATTATAAATTAAATATAGATTCATCTTTATTGAAGGCACCCTGAAATCAAAATTGGCGTTTCTTTAGCTTTTAGTATGACTATGTTAGCCTTAAGGTTATGAATAAGATGGTGTGTTCCAAAACAATGACAAAATTCACATTTAGGAGATATAAGCATTCAAAACTTACAAGCTGCATCCGAAATTGAATACTTCTCTACTATATAGTATGCAAAACAGTACGCCAACAGAGTAGTATGTCTGAATTCATAGTATTCGAAAAACAGTAGGCGAAAAGTACCCGGATGACCTACTACTTCCGGCGAGATTCTCAAATGCACATACGATGGACACTTTACTATCCCATGAGGCCACGGGAGATGATTTATGAATGGAGGTGATGGGACGCAACTGACGCTGGTAGGTCACATGATCATTACAACATGACGGATGTAGTATGTCCGGATTACATTCATACTACATTCATTCATGCTATATAGAACGCACTTTTTTTTAACGGTCGCAAAGTTCGTTCAAATTCAAATGTAGTACCTACTCACATAGTACGCGATTTTGGCCACAGTCTCTCATTTCCATTAAAATGAATCTCAGATTTTGATGACATCATCACAGACTTCAGCTTCTCATCACATCTTCTATCCAATCAAATGCTCTCTAGAATCTGAAGCGTCCCGCCCCCTATGCTCTAGTGACTGACGCTAGGGGTTGCAGCCTTTAGCCTCCTTGTTAGAGCGTCCGACTCTCATGCCGGCGGACCCGAGTTCGAGTCCCGCTTGGAGCGGGCGGTTTGAACAGGAGGGGTTACAGATGCAGCTGAAATCGATCAGCTGTTCACACATTTACTATTTCTTACATGGTGAATGGCACATAGTGCACTATATATGCGATAGGAAATTATCAGACAGTGTAAATATGCTTTCAGTTGAGGCGAATGAAGTTTGGTTTCACATTAGTTTCACGCGTATAACCCCAGCACACACACATAGTCTAGACCAGAGCCGTTGACTAGAGACACGAGAGCGCATCGCGGATCATATGCGCTAATTGGCGCATACAACAAAACATTGGACCCATTTAAATTCTGCACAGAGTGCGGTAAGCGATATGGAGGAGATTATGATGATAAACACGTAGAGATTAGGAGGAAACTAAGGTTTTACTAAAGAGAAAGGCTCTAGACAAACTGTGGTATTAACAGAACGCTATTGGCTGTTTCAAAAAAGGGGAGGAGCTGGTAACAGCTGGAGCCGTGTCAGGGGAAATTACATCAACACATTGAATAATGCTGCACGTTTCAAGGCACTTCGGTGGGCCTTTAAAACCTTTTTCTTTGATTAACATTAATGACAGACATCACAGCAACTGGTTTATTAGGATGCTGTCACTTTAAGAACTGTCTGCCGCTGCTGAACATGACACGAATCTGACGTGCTGTCACGTGCATCTCATTTTCTCACAACTCTTAAGTTCATTTAAGACGCTCTTATGAGAATACTCGACAAAATGGACATTTTGGCATAATTCTGTGTTCACTGATTGTTTCAAGCTGGTGCGCGTCTTTCTGAGCATGGCATGTGTGTCACACAGACAGGACCTGCACAGACAGCGCGTTCTCTTTTGTGTTGTCGCGCTTGAATGGATTAAAAGCGTTTGCATGATTAAGAGCGTGATCATAATGTAACGCTAGTCCAAGGATGACAGAAAAAATGGATACTGCGTTAAATATTTTTAACGTGTGTGTGTGTGTGTATATATATATATATATATATATATATATATATATATATATATATATATATATATATATATATATATATATATATATATATATATATATAATATACACACTTATTTATAATTCTACAGATATATATATTATCCTATTTCTATTATAATTTCCTCCTTGTGTTTTTAACTGTGAATTTGCACTGTCCATGGAGCGGACCTGTTTACATTTCACTGCCGGTTGTATATTCTGTATATAACTGTGTATGTGACAAATAAAACTCTTGAATCTATATTTATTTATTTATTTTGATTTTAATAAAAAAGGATATTTACTGATGTCAATATTAACACGTAAACACATGCAATTATATCAGTAAATATCCTTTTTATTAAAATCAATGGACAAATTTAAAGAAACAATATCTATGTAGATAATATAGCCTACATGTATATCAATTAGCCTAGTAAAATTATTTTTAGAAGTGTGGATCCAAACATGGCCTATTTGTTTCTTTGCTTAGTTAAATGTGAGCTACATGCCTTCGATCGACCACATCTCTTCATCTTTTTTTTCCATTGCGCTCTTGCAGCATCCACAGAGAGGGCTCTCCCATTTAGAGAGACAATACCAGCCTTTATGCTTCTATTGGAAAAATGTGCTGTCCTTCACATTGTTGTGTCTAATAATATGTGAGCGTGTGCAATTTGGAATAGAATCAAACTCTGTATAAAGATGCTAGTAGGGAAATGTGACTCATTGCCTTTTTGTATTGTGCAAATTGGCTTTGATGAGCTAAGAGGCATGTGGCAATAACAGAGTTTTGGAGTGTGATCAAACCCAATCTTAATCTGTCGGATCTTCTGTCTGTCTGCCTCATAGTCTTTGTATATTGATGACCTACATATACGTTAATTATTACTCCCTTGAGTTTGCTTCAACTTGTTAGACTTCCTCTCTTGTTCATCTTTCACTTTAATCCGGCGTCTTCCTTTGCTCTTTTATGAAGCTCCATCCTTTTATTGACCAACACAGTAACATCTGTTATCAGGGCTGTAGCCAACAGGCAGGAATGTGGGATTTAGCTCAAAGCTGCATGTATAGGCAGGCCCGTGCTGTTTTGAATAACAGCAGGTATCCTCTAAATGAAGATGTAGAGCGGGACTAGAGCCCAGTTACATTTTCTGAGGACTTTGATGCTGTAAAAGTGTGATTTAATGCTCAAAAATGGAAGCGTTGTGCTTTTTGGACACCTGGCAGAAGGT